>JAYMFT010136517.1:0-12920 GCA_038088735.1 Panulirus argus
CCACTGAGATATCCTGTCCAAGTCTGAGTTTATTGTGGAAGCTGTGTCAAGGCGAGATGCAGATCGAGTGAGAGAAGGGGGAGCAGAGTTGAAGGATGTGGATGAATGCAGTGTTGAGTGGTCAGCGTATGAGTGCATTGGATTATTTGTGGTTGAGAGGAACTCGTTGAAAAAAAGGGGAAAAAGTTTAGGCAACAGAATAGACCCTCGAGAGACACCACTGATGATGAAGAAAAGGGGGAGGCTGATGCATCAACTACCACAGAGATAGATTGGCTGGAGAGGAAGCTAGATATCAAGGAGCAAAATGAGGGAGTGAAGCCAAACGGGGGAGCTTATAGATAAGACCCCAATGCCACACCCTGTCAGAAGCCACAGATATGTCAAGGGCAACTACATATGACTCCCCAAAATCTTTCAGGGATGACCAGACATTAGTAAGATAGGAAAGAATATCACCAATGGATCTCGCCTCATGGAAGCCATAGTGGTGATCAGAGAGAAGAATGTGATTTTTGAGGTGTTTAAGGATATGGGAGTTGAGGAGAGATTCAAAGGCTTTGGAAATGGTAGATGTCAAAGCAACAGGATGATAGTTAGAGGGGCAGAACAGTCACCTTCGTATGGATGGTATGAATCAAAGCATGTTTCCAAGGAGAAGGAAAAGTTTTGGTTTTTAAACAGAAACAGAATACACGAGCAAGCACAGGTGGAAGTTCATAGACACAGTCTTTCAGTACACAGGGATGAATGCCATCAGGACCTTAAGCCTTGCCTGTGTCCAGAGAATCAAGTGCTTTTGGGACAGTCTGAAAAGAGATTACAAGAAGAATCATAGGATTATTAAGAGGAGCATCAGGGGGTTAGGGAATGTTAGAGTCATCAAAGGTGGAGTAAGAGGAGAAATGGGAATCAAGGAGAGGAGAGTTGCTTTGTCAGTGGGAGAGACAGCTATAGTATTATCAGGACGGAAAAGTGAGGGAAAGGTAGAGCGACAGAAGTTGTTAGAGATGCCCTTAGCTAAAGACTAGAAAGACCTATCTGTGGATGACGAGGACAGGTTATTGCACTTCCTTTGAATATAGGAATGCTTCATCTTACGAATAACTTGCTTGTAGTGATTACGGGCAGTGATAAAAGATGAATGGGAGCCAGAGGTAGGAAAGGTTTTCCATTCCCGATACGTCTGATCCTTTGCCTGAATGGCCTCAGAACAGGAATGGTTGAACCATGGATTGGATGAAGTAGTCTGAGGAAAAACGGATAAATGCTTCCATTCCCGCAAGAGTGAGAGGCTTAAACCCCACCAGAGTGAAAGAAGTTAAAGGCTTCTAACTCCAGGAGATCCATAGATTATTCTCATAGCTCTTGAGAAAGAAAAACCATGAAGAGAAATATCTAAGAGAATAAAGACTGCTAAACTTACAATATCACACCAAAGGACTTCACATGATATGCAAATAATTATAAATATGCTTCTGGGAAGAGAAATGTTTCATACACTTACCTTTTTTCTTCCATACTCTGTTCTTCCTCTTCCTCTTCATCTTCTTCCTCTGTGTCCCGGGATTTTGTTCGTGGTCTGGGAGAGTCTCGCGTTACATCAGATTCTGAACGGGCTAATGAGTCAGAGCGAGTAAGTGATTCTATGCTCCCTCTTTCACTACCTGTTCTTCCTCCTCCAGTGTGCGGGGAACTTTCAACAGAGGAAGTGGAACCATACTTGAGCAGACGTGGACTGTTAAGAGAAAACCTTGCTCACAATTCTAATGTCAGTTATAATCCAAGGTTAGTTCAAATCTTACAGAAAAATGCTATCTTTCATGAGGGAAAATATGAAATAAAAACAAAAATATAGGCATTTCTCTTTTCATGGCAAGCTAATGTACTGGGGGCCTGAATATCAATTCATCTATTAACTGTTTCACCATTCAGAATGTGATCTTTTCGTTTCCATTTCCTTTAAAAGACATAGCTGCCAACTTGCTACGGCAACATCTCAATCAGATTTGAGCAAACATCACTTAAAATATATTACTTCAGTAATGCAGTTTTCTAGTCCCCAGTCAAGTGTTCTCTAAATCACACTAAGTCAGTGATTCTCTCAGTTGGATCTGTCAAACGATCCCTGCATCCAAGTCTATGTTCACCATGACTCCCTACACATACAGGTGTAAAAAGACAGATCCATGGAAAGATATTCTTAACCACAAGTAACTACTATAAGGGAAAAATTTCTAGAATGTGGGCCACTTTTACTTCCTTTCTGGATACATGTTCATTCAGGGTTTACTTATTTTGGGGCAGCATCATTCTCTAAGTTCAAAGCACACAGTTTGCAATCCCTAGGGGGTCGTCACCCACCATTTGAGATACAATGCTCTAAATTCAGCCAAAAAAGATTTCAACAAGCCAAGATCAGCAATTGTAAGGCACTGTACATCAATAATGCAAATAACCCTCTCATTATTCTGTGAATCATAAGATATGCCATTCACCTCTAAGCTTTGAGCATCAAATGAATTCTCAATGACTGCAGCCTTCATCTGATGATTAATTCTACTAATTATTCATAGATATCACTAACAAATTCCTGCCACAGCTAAACAAAATATCATGCACTTGAATCACCCACATATCAGCATAGGTGTTCGTGCATTGACTTATCAACATGGAATAGCTACTGTCATATAATCCAGCATATACACAAGAGAACTGGGAATTAACATGATGAAGTGGAAACCTTGTATAAATTATGATTTTAAAGTGAAGTAGATTACGAAAGAAATATATATTTCTGGACGGCAGGAAAAAGCAAGAACAAACTAGAATATTTCTGGTCATTTTTTCACAATAAATAACAATATATGTGTTAATAATCTAAATGAAAATACTACGAAGCTTATTTACATTATAGCTTAAAATGTCCCTCAGGAATTCCATTAAAGTCTCATAAACTGAGTACATATGAACTTATTCAGTTAGCAATCACACCACACTCTAAAGTTACAGAAAATCAAGTCATTCATGGGCATAAATGTCTCAAGAAATCTTCCATAAACACGCACTTACTCTAATAAAGTGGTAAAATTTAGTTAGTTTAAGAATGATGAAACAATTATTGAAATATCAATGCTAATACTTATGGTGAAGAAAATATCTGTACATCTAACTTAGGTACATAGTGTGAAATCAGGCCGGGAAAGAAAATATAGTGTGTGCACCGTGCTAGTTTCACTGACTTCTCATATCTACCTATCAATTCTATCTTTATCTTTGATGCCCATTCCTTTTGGGAACTCCTTTAAGGGGATGGCCTCAGCAAAAGAGTCTCCATAACTGATGAACTCCAGTGCAGCTTCTTAGCCTTTAGTGCCTCACCCTTAACAGGACATTAGCAGAGTGCAACTCTAGTGCAGTGTTTTCAGAAGGTCCTTCCTAATGTTCCTACCAACTACATATGCCTAATGTTTTTACCTAATATTCCTGTCCAATGTTCCAAATTACTACTTCTATGTAATGCTCCCAGCTAAAGCTCCTACCTACAACTTCTACCTAACTTCTACTTCCATCTGTTGCTCCTACCATTTTGTCAAAAGCGGGGCTAGTGCTAGATGCTCACAGCAGGAAAATCTAGAGTTGTGAAGAATGAGTTGTGTGAGTTAAGTGTTGTCAAGTGTTATAAGTGAAAAGGAGAGATTGTATGTCATTGAACAGAATGCCAGCAGTCCACATGTAGGTGAGACAAAAAAAAGACAGCTACCTGGGTCAAAGGAGTGCAACTCGATAACCACTAAAGTGATGGCATGCTATGCAGCCTTCATTAACTCTCCCAATGCCTATGCAGGTGGTAACGGTAATATACCTTCCTGGTCAGATCTCATATGACATCTCATGTTTTAAATTAAATTAAGTGCCTGGTATCACTTATGCCAAACAAAATACCGAGAGAGATGAAATTTATTTAGTTTTAGATTTATGAAACATATTTGTCGTCCTAGTATGCAGTAAGTGCAACAAGAGATTAATTATGAGGATATAAAAGTTACAAGTGGAGGAAGTAAAGGAGAGTACCAGTGTGGATATTTTGCCATGGTAATAGAGTTAGTGAGGAAAGAGTGAGAAAGAGTTGGAATGACAGAGTGAAAGAGGCTTTGAGCTAATAGGACTTCAGAAGGAGAAAGAAAACTCGAATGACCTGGTAGAC
The DNA here is from genome assembly GCA_038088735.1 of Panulirus argus. NCBI lineage: Eukaryota > Metazoa > Arthropoda > Malacostraca > Decapoda > Palinuridae > Panulirus > Panulirus argus. Next base: position 4,208 of record JAYMFT010136517.1, read on the forward strand.
TGTGCCAAACCAGGGTACAAGTCTGTGGGGCTTGAATGTGTATAAGGGGCTCTGGTTTCAGAGCATTATATGAGACAGCTAAAGAGTGAATGTGAGCAAATGAGGCCATTCTTCATTTGTTCCTGACATTATCTTGCTGACATTGACAAAGAATGTTTATGAGGTAAGTGTGATATGCATATAATCACCTATCTGTACTATATAGTGAGGGAGCTTTACACTTGTGTGACCTCATCTCTTGAACTCATGCACTCCTTTATACAAAGCTGATGGGTAGGTACTTAGTTAAATCATCAATGAGATCATCATAAAAGCCTAGAGTGATGATATATCAAGCTGGGAAAAAGCAAGAAAAAGTTGAGGGTAAATAAGAATAAATGCAAGGTTATTAAGCTGAGCAGTGCAAAGAGACAGGTTAGCTGGGGCAAGAGATTCAGTGGAGAAAACTTGGAGGAAGTGAAATGTTTTAGAAACCTAGTAGCGAACATAGGAGCCAATGAAACCATGGGACCTGAGGTGAGTCAAAGGGTGGGTGAGGGAGCAAAGGTTCTGGGGGGTATTGAGAAATGTGTGGAAAGAGAGGTCACTAACTCAGGGGGTAAAGATGGATATGTTTCAAGGCATAGTAGTTCCAATGACATATGAATGCAAGGCATGGGCTACAGATGAGAATGTGTTGGAAATGAAATGAGGACAATGTGCAGAGTGAGAATGGTTGATTGAAATGACAGGGTAAGAGAGAGGTGTAATACTAAGAAGAGTAAGGTTGAGAGCTGAAGAGGGTGTGCTGAAAAAGTTTTGATACGTGGAGATAATGAGTGAGGCAAGGTTGACATAGAAGAAACATGTCTTAAAGATGGAGGGGACAAGGAAAAGGGAGAGACCAAACTGGAGTTAAAAGGATGGAGTGAATAAGAGTTTGCAAGATCAGGGTCTGAACGCACTGGAGGGTGAAAGGTACATACAGGATAGAGTGAACTGGAGCAATGTGTTATACAAGGGGTGATTGCTGAACCATGGCATATGAAGCAGCCAGGGGAAACCATGGAGAGGTCTGTAAAGCATGGATATGGATAAGAGCCTGCAGCTTCCATGCATTACACACAACTGCTAGAGAATGAATGAAAGGAAACAAGGCCCTTTTTTCCTGTGTTCCTGGCTCTACCTCACTAATGCAGGAAACACCGAACAAGTATGAAAATAAACAATGAAGTTGTATAAATGCCGGTAAAAATAAAAGTGGATTATGAGAGATGGGTGATTATTAGTGTTTATGCATCTGGCCAAAAGAAGAACAATGATGAGAGGCAAGCATTCTGGGAGAAGTTGAGTGTGTCTGAAGTTCTGATGCAAGATATCAGGTATTACTAATGGGTGATTTGAATGCAAAAGTGGATAATGTGGCAGTTGATGGTATAATTGGGGGGATGGGATATTCATTGAGGTGAGTAGAAATAGTGAACTGCTTGTGTAGTAGTGAGCTGAAAAAGCACTAGTGACTGGGAATACCTGGCTTAAAAAGAGGGAAATACATATGTATACGTAGGCAAGTAGGAAAGATGTTATGTGGGCATTATTGGATTACGTACTAATTGATTGGCGTGCAAAAGAGAGACTCTTGGATGTGAATGTGCTGAGAGGGGCAGCTGGTGAGATGTCTGCCAAAATAGGTAGGTGTCTTCCTCCTAAATCCAAAGTAATCTTGAAAATCCTGGAGAGCAGGTAGGAAGTGTATTATAATACTTTTAGTTTATTATCCTCCAAAGAACTAACAAAGAACTAAAATGATGAAGAATAAGTGTATATAAAAAAAAATAATAAAAAACAATAAGTGTTGTGAAGAAAGCAACAAGACTCTCCCTCTTAGAAGTACTATAAAAATATAAATAAAATAAGATGACTAAACAAAATACAGATAATGGGGATTTCAGTTATAGGGAAATAGACAGGGAGAACTTAAGATTCCCATGGAGATGTTAAGACTTGGAGAAAAATTTCTAAAAGTATACAGGAGATATTCCTGAATTAACATGTAACAGAGCATATGAGAAATAAGGAAGATGATAAACCATCTACACATGACCTTGTCTTTACACAATGCAGCATGGAAATTGGACACTTGAATCATGATGCTCGTATTGGAAAGAGTGATCATGTAGTGTCTGTTTTTGAATGTGAGGTGGATGAGGATGTAAGAGGGGACTCACAGTGTATATAGGAACCACAGAAGAAGTACAGTCACGGCAACTACACAGAACTGATTAAGTTCTTTGAGAGTAATGTCTGAGAGAGGGAATTTAAAATAAGAGCATGTACCAATGTAACAGAACATCCTGTGAAACCTATATTGAATGGGTCAGAAAATGGGTACCTCTAATGGCCAACGAAAGGGATATCAAAATGGAGAGATGTATGGTTCAACAAGGAAAGTCATAATATGAGAATTCGGGGATGTATTATTGAGAAGATATAAAAGACACTGCTGGCAGCCAGTACATAAAAGATACAAGAGGGCAAGGGCAAGAACTGAGTACTGCAAAGTAAGGAAGGAGGAGCAGAAGATATTTTGAAAAAACATTGTGGAAAAAATAAAAGACAATCCAAAACTTTTTAATAAGTTCATCAGGAACAAACTCTCTGAAAGAGCAACTAATCAGGCTAAGGGATTTGAAGAAAAGAATTCTTGAGGATCCTGAGAAGATATGTAAGGAGATGAACGATAAGTTCAAAAGCATTTTGACTGTGAGGACAATAATGCACAGCATTACCAAGGTGGGAGGGGGACGAAGTATAGAAATGTATACGAATGAACAAAAATGTCATAATCAGGCTATCAAAACAATCTGACCTAAACAGGGCTCCCCAATATGTGATGCAAGACTTTATGGAGACGCTTACTAGAACACTAGAAATATTGTTCAGTAAGTCATTAGTGGAAGGCGTCATTTCAAAGATAGGGGAGAGTGCAAATTCTCTGCCTATATTTAAGAAAGGGGTTTGGAAAATGAACTAAAAGCCATTCTTACTAACAAGTATGTTTGTAAAACACTGTTAAAGATAATCAGAAAGCAAGTGAATGACTACTTGCAAAGGGGAAACTTTTTAACCGGAAGTCAACATGATTTGAGGAAAAAAGGCTATGCATAACCAATCTTCTAGACTTCTATGATAGAGTGAGCTTCATCTTAGATTGATGAGAGGGATGGATAGATTGTGTGTTCTTGGACTGCAAGAAAGCCTTTGGCACAGTTCCTCATCATGGGTTCCTTCACTGGAAGGGAGCAAAGAATACACGTATGAGGTATATTCCCAAAATGGGCTGGGGTTATATGTGGCATGGCACAGGGCTCAGTCTTGGGCCCAATGCTATTCTTAGTGTATATAAATGACTTGCCTAATGGACTGGAATCGTATCTAAACATGTTTATAGATGATGTCAAAATCGTGGGAAATAAAGATTGATGATGATCACATCAGCATACAGGGCTACCTGGAAAAATTCCAAAGTTGGTCAGATAATTGGATGATGAGATTCAATCCAAATAAGAGCGACATGAGAAAGAGACAAAGTGAAAGAAATCCCTGAAGTTATTATTACCAAGCAAGAAGTAAATTACAGGAATCTGCATGTTAAAGAGGTCTAGGGGTTGACATTATTTCTAAATTATTGCCTGAGCTACAAATTAGAAGTGTGAAAGAGGCAAACTGTGTGCAGACAAATACAAGAATCACATTCAAAGATGTGGATAGGGACATGCACGTAAAATATTCACTACAAGTATCAAACCAAAACTAAATTATGCCTCACAAGTTTGATTACTGTACCAAAAGAAACACAAAGATCTGATCAGATGGGTACGACTAAGAGCATCTAAATTGGTATCTAAATTAAGAACAATGAGTTACATGAGAGGCTGTGGGCTCCAGAGCTTTCCACCATGGACAAACTTCATATTTCTAAATCAAATGGGTGGTAATAGTTGGCAAGCAGCCAATGACCAGGGAGGTATATTACTAGAACTAACTGCCTGGGTATTGGAAGAGATAGTGATGGCTGCATAGTGAGCCTGCTCTTCAGTGGTTGTCAATGTGCATTCTTCTGACGCAGGTAGCTGTCTTGTATTTCTGCCTCACCGACATGTGGAACACTAGCATTCTGATCACAAACATACAATGTCATACATAACACTTGACAACACTTAACTCACATACCTCATTCTTTGTAATGTAACATTTTTCTGTAGTGAGCACCATGAATTAGCCCTGCCTTTTGGCAAAATGGTAGAAACAGTACATAGAAGTAGTAGGTAGGAACATTTTGGCAGAAGGCTTAGGTAAAAGTAGTAGGTAGGAGCATTATGTAGAAGTAGTCAGTAGGAAATTAGGTAACAACCTTTGCACCAGAGTTGTCCTCTGCCAGTGGCCTGTTAAGGGTAAAGCACTGAAGATAAAGAAATGGTACTGGAGTTCACTAGTTATGGAGAATCTATTACTGTGCCCATTCTAAATTAGGAACAGGCATCAGGAGATACAGACAGATACATAGGTATTGACAGGAAACAATTCTTCAATTGATGTAGCATTGGAGTAACCAGAGGCCATAACAAAAAGCTGGGTAAAAACCTTGTTAGAATGGATGTTAAGAAGTAATGGTTCAGTGTTTGGGTGTAGAATGGCTGTTTGAAAGAATGTTAAAAGATACAGGATGAGTATCCCTAATCCAAAAATCTGAAATCCGAAATGCTCCAAAATCTGAAATTTTTTGAGTGGAGAAATGACATTACAAGCAGAACATTCCACACCTGACCTCACTTGCCCATGCTCCAGCTGTTCATTCACTAAATGACAGTAAAATAGCTGAAATGGTTCTGAATCAAGGTGATCATGGTAATAGAGATAATGAAGATGACTTTGTTAACACTGCAGAAAGTGCCTACAGAAGATATGGTGAAAATGTGTGATGGACTTATTGAAGGACTAGAGCTGAATGCATTCATAACAGAACAAGAAATCATATCAGTTTATACAGTCAAAGAGAGACTTCTAAGACAAAAAACACTGTTAATGAGGCAGATGACTCCTCATACCTAAAGGACCCACTTCCTGATCCCTTAACTTCTGATGTTCCTTCTCATGATGATGTCAATAATGATGTACCCTCCCCCTCAAGTTTCTCAGGCCATATGTAGTTATAGTATCTATTGCTACATTTATCTTCTTTTGTAAGCACAGATTAAGTTTTTTTTTTATAAGTACAAAACATTATTTTTATGTGAAATCTGAATTTCATCTCCACCTAAAATGCCATGTTTGAGCATAACATAACCAGTAACATTATGTATATGCAAATATTCCAAAATACAAAAAAATCCAAAATTCGAAACACTTCTGGTCCCAGGCATTTCAGATAAAGGATACTCAACCTGTACTGGTTAAGTGTTAGGGTGGTGGATGGCTGGAAAAAACTAACTAATCAGGCAGTGAATGCTCGCAGTTTCCCGAGGTTTGGAAGGCTACTTGAGTGTAGAGCTCTCCTCCCATGCTGTACAAAAAGGTAATCACAAACAGGCAGTTACCTGGTGAAGGCAAAGACGAAGTCATGTCTAAGTTTTCAGAAAAGAGAAAATTATATGGGAGAGAAGTTGGTGAAAGTAACTTACCTTGGGAAGAGACATGCATGAAGAAATACCAGGAAAGATTGAATGTAAAATGGCAAAAGGTGAGAGTAAATGAAGCTAGGGTAGTGACTAAGGAATGGGAGGTATTTACAATAGCATACAGTAATCCCTCGATTTGACGGACCCCAATATAATAGATTTGGGATTTAATGGGGGGGGGGGGAGAACGATGACGACGACGACGACTCAAACATCACACCATTTCATTTCGCACTTGTTTTTGGTAGTGGAGGCATACTTACTTTGTCTTGGTCTCAGTCTGCCTCATGCTATCGTGTGGTCAGGTTGTATACAGAGAACTGACTTTATTTATCAAATGATTTTGCAGTCCTTACAATTCAAAATGGCCTCAAGTGATAAAGGAATTAAAGAAAGCATGTGAACTGTAAATTGTATTACTGTTTAATGTATCAAAAAATGGTTACATTTGATTTAACGGACTTTCGGCATTAATGGACACCCCCTCCACCCTATTACTCCATTATATCGAGGGATTAGAGTACATACATACACGCACATATATGCACAATACATACATATTCATATCAACATATACATATATACATACATATAATCCTCTGCTCTTAACGCTACCTCGCTAATGCGGGGAACAGCGAATATGTATGAAAAAAAAAATATATGTACAAATGCATATACTTATATACACATGTACATATTCGTGCTTGCTCACCTCCATCCATTACTGATGCCATCCCGCCCCACAGGAAATAGCATCACCATCCCCTGTGTCAGTGAGGTAACGCCAGGAAAAAAGACGAAAAAGCCACATTCGATCACACTCAATCTGTAGCCGTCATGTGTAATGCACCCAAAGTACAGCTCCCTATCCACACCCAGGCCCCAAAGACCTTTCCATGGTTTACCCCACACATTTCACATGCCCTGATTCATTTCACTGACAGCATGTTGACCCCAGTATACCACATCATTCCAATTCCTTTATTTCGTGCACGCCTTTCATTCTCCTGCATGTTCAGGCCCCGATCGCTCAAAATCTTTTTCAATCCATCCTTCCACCTCCAATCTGGTCTCCCACTTCTCCTAGTTCCCTCCACTTTAGACACATATATCCTCTTTGTCAATCTTTCCTCACTAATTCGTTTAATATGTCCAACCCATTTCAACACAATGTCTTCTGCTCTCTCAATCACACTCTTTTTATTACCACATTACTTACTTGATCAAACCACCTCACACCACATACTGCCCTCAAACATTTCATTTCCAACACATTCATCCTCCTCCGTACAACCCTATCTATAGCCCATGCCTTGCAACCATATAATATTGTTGGAACTACTATTTCTTCAAACATACCCATTTTTGCTCTCTGAGATAATGTTCTCACTTTCCACACATTCTTCATCACTCCCAGAACCTTTGTCCCCTCTCCCACCCTATGACACACTTCCATTTTTCCATTCATTGCCAAGTCCACTCCCAGATATCTAAAACACTTTACTTCCTCAAATTTTTCTCCATTCAAACTTACATTCCAACTAACTTGTCTCTCAACCCTGCTGAACCTTGCTCTTACTCACATTTACTCCTTTCACACGCTTTTCCAAACTCAGTCACCAATTTCTGCAGTTTCTCATTCGAATCAGCCACCAGTGCTGCATCATCTGCGAACAACAATTGACTCACTTCCCAGGACCTCTCATCCCCAAAAGAATGCACACACATCCCTCTCTCCAAAATTCTTGCATTTACAATCCTAACCACACCACCCATAAACAAATCAAACAACCATGGGTACATCACACATCCTTGCCACAGACCGATCTAAACTGAGAACCAACCCCTCTCCTCTCTTCCCACACGTACACATACCTTACAACCTTGATAAAAACTTCTCACTGCTTTTAGCACCTTACCTCCCACACCATATATCCATAAAACCTTCCACAAAGCATCTCTATCAACCCTATCATATGCCTTCTCCAGATCCATAAAAGCTAAATACAAATCCATCTGTTTCTCTAAGTATATCTCACATACATTCTTCAAAGTAAACACATGATCCACACATCCTCTACCACTTCTAAAACCACACTGCCCCTCCCCAATCCGATGCTCTGTACATGCCTTCACTCTCTCAATCAATACCCTCCCATACAGTTTTCCAGGTATACTCATTAAACTTATGCCTCTGTAGTTTGAACACTCACCTTTATCCCCTTTCCCTTTGTACAATGGCACTATACATATGTTCCACCTATCTTAAGGCATTTAACCATGATCCATACATACATAGAATATTCTCACTAACCAATCAACAACACAGTCACCACCTTTCTTAATAAATTCAGGTGCAATACCATCAAATACCGCCGCCTTCCCACATTTAATCTTACAGAAGACTTTCACCACCTCTTCTCTTTTCACCAAACAACTCCCCCTGACTTTCTCACTTCACACATCACCTAGACCAATACACCCTATATCTGCCATTCTATCATCAAACACATTCAACAGCCCTTCAAAATACTTACTCCAGCCCCTCCTCACTCTATCACTATCTGTTATTACTTCCCCCCTTGCCTCCTTCACCGATGTTCCCATATGTTCTCTTATATTATTCATGTTATTCATGTCCATCCAAAACACCTTTATACATCTTTCTAATACATAATCGTCATTTCCCACATTAGCGTGGTGGCATTAAGAACAGAAGGCTGAGCCTTAGAGGAAATATCCTCACTTGGCCCCCTTCTCTGTTACTTCTTTTGGAAAAGTAAAAAAGGAGGGGAGGAATTCCAGCACCCCGCTCCCTCACCTTTTAGTCATCTTTTACGACACACAGGAAATAAGTGGGAAGTATTCTTTCTCCCCCATCCCCAGAATTAATATTTAAATACATTTTTTTTTTCATACATATCCGCCATTTCCTGCATTAGCGAGGTAGCGTCAAGAACAAGGGACTGAGCCTTAGAGGGGAAAATCCTCACTTGGCCCTCATCTCTGTTCTTTCTTTTGGAAAAGTAAAACAGGAGGGGAGGATTTCCAGCCCC
>JAYMFT010136528.1:0-12920 GCA_038088735.1 Panulirus argus
ATATATGAAAAAAAAAAAAAATATATATATATATATATATATATATATATATATATATATATATATCCCCATTTTGAGAAATTAGTTATGATTTTACAAATTTATAGATGTTGCAACACTAAAGTACTCTGCTTCAGTGGCAGGGACTTATATTAATTTTCTAACAATAATTTGTGTTTATTACTACCACTTTACTGTCAATAATAGTAAACCCGTAGACCAAACTTTCCCTGGAATCTCAACTGAAATTATTTTCTTCCATAAGTATATGAATGAATCCACTACGAGGATATTGCAAGGAATGTATATACCCATCCCTCTCCTCCACCAGTATTTCAGTTTGAGAGACTAATTTTTTTCCATTGAATATCATACTAAATTTTGGTGAAATTATTTCAATTTGAGGGACTAATTTTTTTCCATTGAGTATCATACTAAATTTTGGTGAAATGTCAGCCATAGTTAGAATGTAGTATGCTCAATCATTCAATTGCACACTTGAGGTTAAAGCCAGTGTATATCAATACTGTTTTAGTATTTTCCAGAAAAAGATCTGGACATTGATGGCCCATTAAGTACTCTCACAAAAATTACTAAGTAACCTGAGTCTACACACTAGTGTAATATAAGTTGTTTTTTCACGTAAGAAATGCCTTTGATGTATCATTGTAGTGCATTTTTGGGAAAAATGTTCTTCATGGGAATATCTTATAATATGATGGTAGTCCTTGGGAAAATTTGTGCCTATGTACAAAAAATTATAGTTATTCAAAAAGTTTTTCATTAATATTACAACATAGTAAATGAGGGTATGATTGCAGTTCTTCTATAGGGTAAGGCAATTAATCTACAAATAAATTGGAAAAAAAGAGTAAATGATACCCCGCAACATTTGATATGATACCAGCAACAAGAAATTTGTGGATGCATAATGACTTCCGCATATGATATGTACAGTGCCCTTGCTCTCATATTGCAGTCTTAATTGAACTTCACTTAGTCAGGAGGGCTTTGAAGACCAAGGAGAATGTGGTATTAGATATAACAGGTTTTTTGCAAATACAGTAACCTAATCTAACCTAGGTCAGACAAAGTCACGGCAAAGTCTGGTTGGGTTTGGGTATAATTGAACAAATGTCACTTTACTTTGTGAAGGTAATTAGAGAGCTACAACAGCATATTAGAAATGAGAATAATTATGCAGTCATTTCTTGAATGGTGATGTTTGCAAATATCTGTTTAAAGAATTTGAACCAAATTGATGTCAGGATGTGTGCTTTGGTCCACTTTCTCCTCTAAATTGATGTGAAACCATATTTTGTCATAAGGACTTTTGTTGAAACTCACATTTTTGTTTCTCTGTAAATGCCTAGCAGTGATCATGTGAGAATGGATTGCAATAAATCAATATGATTCAAGAAATTCTAAACTCATTTTGAGAATGGATTGCAATAAATCAATATGATTCAAGGAATACTAAACTCATTTTTAGAGTTTGGAGAATAAGGCAGAAGTGAGTCACTCGTAATGAAACTTGATATGTTCAAGACAACTTAAATTCCAGAGTAAGCTTTATTATGTATATATTTCACGTCAAGTAAAAACCAAAACCAAGATGAATGCTTTCCTGTTATGTAATGACAGACTTTGATATATAGGGAAGGAACCTTAATTGAATGTAATAAGTAATGAGAATGAATACCATAAGCTTACTTGTATTGGACTTTATTTCATTTTTCACTAAATATTCTTTATCTTTATTTTCTTTTAATCTTTTTTGAATAATTTGTTTTTTTCTGGATAATTGCAATAATTTGTTGTACTGGGAAAGTGATAAGTCGAATATTTAAGTGGCATAAGAAAAGGAAAGAATTACGTCTCTAATTTTTTATGCGTTTATTTTTAGTAACTTAACCATCCCTATCTTATTTTTTAACACTAAATGAGACATAACTAAGAATGATACATGGAACAACTGTAGAAATATATACAAGATAACTTGACATGTTGGTGAAGTCAGTCCCTGAGGAACCCAGAATATGTAATTATGTAATGCAAGTGGTAGGGGAGAGAAATAGTTTTATTTATTAGGAAATATGTGGGGTAAGCACCATGTGCTAGCCCTACCATGTTGGCAAGATCTCATTGTTGATATTGTTAGGCTTGTAGGTAGTCTCATTCTCTCTTTCAGTATCCCAAGCTATGGAACTGCAAATGTTCTCTGAGGTGTGTTCATAAAGGGTGTACTATTACCTTATTTTTATGACTTTTTGTACTGTACAGTGTACTACATCATATACATATCCCAGTGATTGAGATTGTTTCACCTCTTCCAGCTTGATGAGATTGTGAATATAGCCAGTCAGCTGCAACCAGTAGATCAGAAGGTTGCAGCAGAATTTTGGTTTGCAGCATTTAAACAGATTCAAACTCTGTGGGGTAAATCGCCCATCACAGAACCCGATAAGGTGAGAATGCAATCATCCGTCTCAGTCTCTCTTTCAGGGTATTTTGTCAAGGATGGTAATTTTTCAGAATAGAATCAGTAGAACTGTGAACAAGATATTACTGGTATTTTAGTGAATGTCATTTTTTCAAAGTTTATATTTTTATGTTGAAGGCTCCAGTCACGGACAAAGGTCCACATTAAGGCTGTACAAGTATCCTGTATTTAGAAAAGTAACCATTTCAAAATGTGGATTTTTATTGACAGATTAGTATAACCGCTTTAAACCATTTAAATTTTTTCATATATCATATGTAAACCAAATATTTTTTGAATAAGTTCATAACATGGCAGGATATCAGTATTTTAAGGTGATTTGTGGATTTTTTTTCATAATTTTATTTTGTATTTGTGAAGTGGTAAAGTGAAGTTAAGATGATGTTGAGGCACTTGAAAATTACATAGTAGAGACATCCATGAGGCTGCTAATGAGGTATGTGGTAGAGTAAGAATAGGTTGTGGAAAGAAAGGAACAGTGTGGTTGAATGAAGATTTCAGGAAGTCAGTTTAGGAGAAATGGATAGTTTAGAGAAGGTGAATTAATCAGATAGAACTGATGAATGTAGGGCAAAGAAGGACTTAAAAGATCTGGAAGATTAATTAGTGCACATGAATGATGAATTAAAATGTTAGCGAGAATAAAATGCTCTTTTGGATGAATACATGCAGGTGCAGAAGGTAGGTATGCCTTAAAGAGTAAGTTTTTATCAAATGAACTTGAAAGATGACTAGTAACTTTTGATGAAATTTGTAAGAGGTGGAGAGAGTTTCTTAAAGAATTGATTCAGGTGATGATAAAAGAGACTTGGTTAATTGATACAATAGGAATAGAGGTTTTGATGGTTATTGATACAATAGGTGTAGAGGTTAATAGTGTGAAATAAGTGTAGGGGAAAGGCAGACATTACACAGATAAGAACATCCTTGATCTTTACTAAAAAATGGCAGTCCTGTCTGTTTTCTGTCTCTTGATGTAAACTTTGGATATTTCTTCCTTCTTTCTCACGTGCCCTTTATTTCCTACATGGGCGAGGTAGCATCCAGAACAGATGACCAAGCCTTAGAGGATAAAAGTTCCTTTGTTCCTTCTATTGGAAAGCAGTACAGGAGGTATAGATTTCTAGACCCCTGCCCCTCCACACACCCCTCTTAGTTGCCTTCTATGACACTTGGAGATAAATAGGTAGAATTCTTTTTTCCCTTTTCCCAGGGATATAGCTCTAATTCTTTTTATGAGTTTTCTCCAACCCTCCACCTCGATGGTGTTATGTTCACATAGTTGATGAAACAGACATACCCTGGAAAGAAGAATGAAGTGTTTCTCTTTGGGATAGTGTCCAGCAAGCAAATTTCCAATTGTTGTTCCCTGCCCCTACCTTCCCCTATATTTTGAATAAAATTTCTCTTAACTGATAGTACTCATTGTTGGGGTGACATTGGTTTTCCAAAGATTTATGAGGTGGCTGGCCTGGTATGGCTTAGTGGCTGGGTGGATGATGACATCATCACTTGGTGGTGATTGCCATTGGATGGGACTTCTGAGACAAGCCATTGCTGCAACTGTGGTTTGGGTGGTTTGGGAAGGGGGAGAGACAAATCTCACCTGAAAGAGGGAGTTTAGAGACTGAGACTTCTAACCATCAGAGATTTGTGGAGAATCTTTAGGAGCTTGTAGGACACCATCCTTAAAAGAAAAAGTTTTTCATTCTTCAGAACTCACTTTTTGAATCTGAAAAGTGTGGTAACTATTCACAGACAGGGTTTTTGCTTTCGACGTTAAAAAAGAATGTTTCCTCTTGCTTCCTAACATTAAAAAAGAATGTTTTCTCATGCTTAATAGAATAAATATGCAAGTTTACTACAGACTCTTTTCCTAGTGTTTTATTCATTGTTGTGGAAGTAACACCAAAATTGTATCCAATGCAAAAATGAAATGTAAAAAAGAAATAAGATATGCACAAAAGACAAGCTAAGTAGGATGCAATGATCATGGAGGTTGGAGAAGTTGAATATTTTGATTGGCTAAGGGGAATTATCATGTGCACTGTAACTGGCTGAGAGTCATTATAATGCAAAGCTGTGACATACTGAGACACTTGTACCCATTATTACTTTGCCTGAGGTACTCACCACTTGAGCAGGAATTTTGCTGATGATATATGCAAAGGTTTGATGTTCAGTTCTGTTTATTTTTAACCTTCTTCATGCAGTCAACTAAAATGCAATACAAAATATATTGTTAAACAGTGCTTGACTGTACAATGTTAAATCTGTTTATTCATTGCTAAGGCTAAACATGGGTCATATGTAAAAGTTGCTTAGAATTAGATAGTATGATAATCTTAAGCTTAGTATTTTATATGATATGTGAGGCCATCCACAGGTAAGGGCTGGATTTTCTACCTTCTTGTATTTTGAGCTTCTGTTTAGTTAAGTATGATATGATTAGAATTAATTGTAGCCTCCAAAGTCTTTCCTCTTCTGCCCTTTTTTCTTTTGCCCTTTTATACTATATTACTGATATTAATTTATTTCTATTTTTAGCAGCATGCAGTTGGACAGCTTTTTCCTGAAGAAGTTACATCTTCTGCTGGTGATGGTTCATCAGTCCATCTCATTAATGGTAAGAGTTAGAGACAGGTTAGAAAAACATGGTTGAAAGAGAAAGGAATTTGGGTTGAAATGTTACCACCTATTTATGCATCACAGAGAGGCAGTACTGTATTTGTGGAGCTCCGTATCTTAACCTTTCTTCCTAGTCAGACAACTTTTTGAACTGTCTTTGCAGTCACTGTTTCTTTCTTTATACTGCTTCATTCATTCACCCCTTTATTACAGTAGAAGTTTTTTTTTATCTTTTTTGCTTAGATGCTTGTGTTACCTTCTATTGGTTACTTATATATTCAGTTTAGAGGTGGACAATATCTTAATTGTCAAACATCCATTGAGTTTTAAAGGTTGTGATTATCTCACCTCCTTTCCTTTCTCTTTTTCTATGAAGGCAATTTCTTGGTGATTAGTTTTCTCTTTAATTCATATCCTGTATCTTTGGTACAATGTTTGTCCCTCATTAGACTTTCTTCAGCATACTTGTTTTTAAGTGAGATATCCAAACTGAGCTTTCCTTTAGTATAATTCTTATTCAAGCCTATTGTGATATATTTATTCTGAAATATTTGATTTTTCTGATTTTCTCATGATACATGCAGCAGATTTCAATCTTGATAAAATGAGTACAGTGTCTAGTGTCATGCTTTGTTATGTTAGTGAGCCATTGTCATGCCCAGGAGGGCAGAAGTTCATTTTTTTAACAATGCTTATGGTCTTATGGAAGAGAAAATCTGTTGTTAAGAGACTTGATTAAGCTAAAAATAAGCTCACTGATAGGCACACAGTATACACGACTCCAGTTTAGCTTTTCTAGAGGTTATTGTTGTACAATGTGTAGAATCTGTACTGCATTTAAATTTGTGATAATTTTCAATTGCTTCTTCAGGAAAGAATATCTGTACTCAGACCATTGGTGTGTCACGAACTCCTAGTGCAGCTATTACCTCAAAAATTTCAAGAAATGAAAACAGAGGTAAGTATCAAATTGAGCATTAGCATAACCAAAGTATAGAATTCTTGTAAATAGTTCAGGCATTTTTCTTCAGTCTCAGACAGTGAATACCTGTTTTCTCTCAATTGAATTTGGTTCAGGAGCAAAGGATGTAAGAAAGCCCCACCCCTTGTGGAATGATATGGCAAAATTATGGTAATATCCTTTGGCCTATCCCTCAGGATAGGGGAATAAGAATACTACCCATATGTATCTTGTATGTTGTAGATGACAAATAGGGGCAGTACTGGGATCTGGAAATCTTCGCTTCCTTTATTAATGCTTCCTAGATGTAAGAACAAAAGGTGCTAAGCAAGGAATTATCCTTGGAAGCTCTCTTGCTTGATCCTGATGTTACTTAGTTGAAAAAAAAAATCTCTTGGCTTTTCCCATTATCTGTGCCATCATAGAAGTGACTGCAAATTTTAAGGTAGAAATGGACTGAGAGAGACAGAATGCAGCAAGGGATGACAAATTTTTTTTTTTCATGTGTTTTCACCATATCCCATTTGAATAAGGTAACTTAAGGAACAGGAGGAGAAAGAGTACTCAATTGCCATCATCTACCCTTAAGCTATTATAAACAGTACATATTTCACATAAAGAAAATGTTAATATAAGTAAATAAGCAAGTGACATTAAAGTCCTTAATATGTGCCTCCTTGGACTTACCCTTACCCAGCATCTTGCACAATTCCATTTTCTTTTTGAGGCTTAAAATGTTTCTCTTGTGTTGTATTTGAAATTTAGATGGATTTGAGAAGCTGTTAGGCAGTTGCTGACAATACTTGAAAGGGCCCATTGTTCACAATAGTAATCCAGGATGCACAAAATACAGACATATGTAAAACCAGCATACAACACTATGCCAGAAAGCACATGGGGAAATAGGAAATGATCCCTAATGCCACAAAACACTGGTTGGTGAGTATACTAAACACTATGGCACAATGTGTGCACAGTTTGAAATTTTTTATGAACCTTATTGAATTTTCAGATTTTTATCAGATCATTGAAGGTTGCCAACCAAAATGGTAAAATATACGGTGTTTTGAACATTTTGTTGCCTCAAATTATGGATAGCAGAGGTTTTACTGAATATTGCACTGAAAGCAAGAAAACCAGCTTAAATTTCTACTCCGATGAAACAGAATGGATTGAAGCTAATACTCAGAGAGCAAATAAAAAGTGGAATGAAACTCTCAGTTGCAGTAATGCAAAAACAAGCAAGTCTTTTTCCAGGGTTTAAAATAAGTGATTATGAGTTTCGTGCCTTATAAGGGGAGATACATTAATACTTAAATGATGATACCAGGAGACTAGAAGGACTGGATAGATGGAAGATTGTGAAAGAAAAAGTTAATCAATGCAATAAGCTGAGATAAGGTGGAAGAACTGGATAGAAAATAAGAATAGACAAGGAAATAATGGAGTAGCATATAAGAGAACAAAGACTGAACGAGAAAATGATACTGTACAAATTATGGAATAAAATCCGAAAGTTCTCTCTGCATACATGAATAAAGAAAGAACAAACGATCAGAGGTTGGACAGAGATGAATCTGAAAATGATTAAAAAAGAATTGCCATGTGGTAATCAACCAATTTTCAAAGGAATTCAAGTAGCAAAAGAGCATTATTTCCTTTCAAGGCTGTTTGAAGTAGAGGAAGATATCTGAAACTAATAGAACAGTGACATAAGAGTTAAAAGACATGCACATTTTCAGAGAAAAGCACCATAAACTAAGGAGGTGCAAATATGTCAATCTTGGATTTGAAGCCAAATGTTTATCATGTTTGTTTGTTTATTCTTCAACAAATCTGTGGTACTTCTTTCAACCACTTTAATTAGTAAATCATTCCATATGTTAATGGTCCTGTTGATGAAAAAGATTTTTGGCTCATTTGAGGTAAAACATTTGACCATGAGTTTTTATCCATTACTGGGGATGAAATCAGATTACTGTATCCATAGGAAGCTTATGAGATCAAGCTTATTGAATTCCTAGTTAATTTTGAAAACCTGTATTAGATCATCATTAAACCTCTTCTTTTCTACACTAAATAGATTCAAGTTGTTTAGTCACCTCCCATAGTATTAATTTCTCAGTTCAGAAATCAATATAGTAGCTTGCCTTTTTACTATATCCATTCTGTCTGTCATTTTGCAAGCAGGGTAACCAAATTGAACACATTATTCAAGCCTGGGATGCACCAGTGACAAAAAGAGTGAGGATAATTTCCCTGGTTGTAAATTTGATAGCCTTTTACATAAATCCAAGAATGTTGTTCACCTTTTAATGGCTTCTGTGCTTGCTGACTAGGCTTTAGGTCACCAGAGATTATTACTCAGGCTAGTTGTTTGAAGGAAAAGGAGGTATATGTGATGAAATATTTAATCACTATAACGTGGAAATCTGACATATTAGCATATCAGAGAAGGACATATTTGAACCAGTTTACCAACATAGAGAGAACTCACCATCAGGACCTCCTGGCATTAACAATGTTTCATAAAAAGACAAAGATGACCATAGCAAAACCTCTTATGATGCAGCTGAAGCAAAGCTTCGCTCAATCTGGCATTTCAAAAATGGCATATATAACACCATCACACAAAGGGAATTAAAATTAATGCCAAAGCTATATAGACCATATAATCTAATGCTGCATATAATCAAAGTTTATAAAAGGGAGATAACAAAACACATCATGGAACACCTTGTTTGTAACACCATTGTAAGTGAAGATCACCACAGATATGTACACAAACAC
This sequence comes from Panulirus argus, assembly GCA_038088735.1. Taxonomy (NCBI): domain Eukaryota; kingdom Metazoa; phylum Arthropoda; class Malacostraca; order Decapoda; family Palinuridae; genus Panulirus; species Panulirus argus. The sequence continues at coordinate 8,883 of JAYMFT010136528.1, forward strand.
AGCCACACGAACACAACTATTTATTTAGTATAATAACATACACACAGTTGTAAATTTGTGACAGAGTACCTTTTTTAAGTCCAAATTTCTCAAAAAGTGATTCTTGATACATGTCTGTTTCAGAGTAGTAGTTGGTAGCAGAAGGTAGTAGTTAGTAGGCAGCCAATGATCAGGGAGGTATATTACCAGTACTTCCTGCCTGGGTATCAGGAGGGTTAGTGACATCTGCTGAGTGAGCCAGCACTTTAGTGGTTGTCAAGTTGCACTCCTCTGACCCAGGTAGCCATCTTTTCTTTCTGCCTCACTAATATGTGGACTAGTGGCATTCTGTCCACAAACATACAATCTGTCCTTGTTATATGCAACACTTGACAACACTTCACTCTCGCAGCTTATTCTTTGTAACTAGATTTTCCTGCGGTGAACACTATGCTCAAGCCCTTCCTTTTGGCAAAATTGTAGGAGCAGTAGATAGAAGTAGTAAGTAGGAAGATTTGGGCCTTCCTGGTGTGGCGGTTAGCGTCTCTGACCGTGACGCATTTACAGGCCGCCCAGGGTCGAGCGCATAGGTTCGAATCCTGGTTGCAGCAGTCGTTCCACAGTCAACCCAGCTGTTCATCCACCCCTAGGGCTTGGTCGATAAAATGGGTACCTGGCTCAGGCTAGGGTATGTATATGTATATATAGCGTTAATGGGATGGCCTTGATTAGGGCCGTAGCTGTCCGTGCTGTCTCAGCTAACATAAAAAAAAAAAAGGGAGCATTAGGTAGTAACATTATATAGAAGTAGTAGGTAGGAGCATTAGATAGAAGTAGTCATGCAGTTGGCTGATACAGAAGCATCACCACTTAAGACAGTAATTTATCCAAGGAAAGTCAGAAAAGAAGTTACATAAGTTATTCTAGTCAGCTTTGTTCAGGTGCCAGTATTTCTGCTAGCAGCCCATTCTAAGCATAAATACTGGCACCTAAACAAAACTGACCGGAATAACTTACATAACTTCTTTTCTGACTTTCTTTGGGTAGATTACTGTCTCTTATGTGGTGATGCTTCTGTCTCTGCCAAATGCTTGGCAGAAGCTATTCTTAAGGGAATGTAAGCATTTATCCCCTCTTCCTCCAAGACTACTACTTCATCCAGTCCATGGTTCATCCGTTCCTGTTCTGAGGCCATTCAGACAAGGGATCAGGCATATTGAGCTTAGAAAAACTCTCCTTCCTTTGGCTCCCATTCAGCTTTTATCACTGCCCATAATCACTACAAGCATGTTATCCATGAGGCAAAGCATTCTTTTATTCACAGGAAATGCGATAATCTCTCCTCGTCATCCACTGATAGGCCCTTCTGATCTTTAGCTAATGGCATCTTTAACAACTTCTGTCGTTCTACCTTTCCCTCACTTTTTCGTTCTGATGGTATTATAGCTGTCTCTCCTGTTGACAAAGCAAATCTCTTTGGTTACTGTTTCTCCTCCAACTCCACCTTGGATGAATCTAACATTCCTGATGCTCCTCTTATTAACCCTATGCCTCTTCCCATAATCTCTTTTTGGACTGTATAAAAAGCTCTTCTTGCTGTGGACACAAGCAAGGCTTATGGTCCTGATGGCATCCATTCCCGTATACTGAAAGATCGTACCTCTGAACTTGCTCCTGTGCTTGCTCGTCTATTCCATTTCTGTTTAAAAACTAAAACTTTTCCATCTCCTTGGAAACATGTTTTGATACATCCTATCCCTAAGAAGGGGGACTGTTCTGACCTCTCTAATTATTGTCCTGTTGCTTTGACATCCACCATTTCCAGTCTTTGAATCCCTTCTCGACATTGTGGCATACGGGAAGGGGGTCAAGTTTGGAAATTAGCCTGGGACAGTTTATAAGTTGTACCACTTTTGACTCAACTCTGTTAAGTAAGGAAACAGAGCTAGAACTACCCCTAATGTGAGAGCAGTACTCCATACAAGGATGAATCAATCCCTTGTATAAACGGAGCAACTGTTCAGAAGAGAAGAAGTTACAATATCTAAACAGGACACCCAGTTTCCTATAGGCAGATTTAGTTATTCCCATAATATGGGGATTCCAAGAAAGAGTGGATGTTACAGTAATACCAAGTATGTTCATTGAGTCAAGAGGTAGAATTAAAGAACTGTCAAAGGAGATAAGAGAGTTGTGAAGAGTTTTTGATAGAGATGGGTAGATATTGGGTCTTGGGGGCATTAAGCTTATCTAGATTTTGTGTACCCCACTGAGATATCCTGTCCAAGTCCAATTTTTGTGGAAGTTCTGTCAAGGCGAGATGCAGATTGAGTGAGAGAAGAGGGAGCAAAATTGAAGGGTGTGGATGAATACAGTGTTGAGTCATCAACATATGAGTGCATTGGATGACTTGTGGAAGAGAGAAACTCATTGATAAAAAGGAGAAAAAGTGTTGGGGACAAGACAGACCCTTGAAGGATACAGCTGTTGATGGAGAAAGGGGGGGAAGGCTGATCCATCAACAACCACAGAGATAGGTTGGCCGTAGAAGAAGCTAGATATGAAGGAACAAAGTGAGAGAGGGGAGCTTAGAGATGAGACCCCGATGCCACACCCTGTCAAAAGCCTTAGATATGTCAAGGGCAACTGCATATAACTATCCAAAATCTTTTAGGGATGATGACCAGACGGTAGTAAGATAGGAAAGAATATCAACGGTGGATCTTGCATTACATAAGCAATACTGGTGATCAAAGAGAAGATTGTGATTTTCGAGGTATTTAAGGGTATGGGAATTGAGGAGGGATTCAAAGATGTTGGAAATGATAGATGTCAAGGCAGCAGGACAGTAGTTAGAGGGGTCAGAACGGTCCCCCTTCTTAGGGATGGAATGTATCAAAGCATGTTTCCAAGGAGAAGGAAAAGTTTTAGTTTCTAAACAGAAATGGAATGGATGAGCAAACACAGGTGCAAGCTCAGAATCTTACTCTTTTGGTACATGAGATGGATGCCTTCAGGACCATAAGCATTGCTTGTGTCAAGAGAAAGAAGTGCTTTTTAGACAATCTGAAAAGAGATTACAGGAAAAGTCATAGGATTAGTATGAGAAGCAACAGGGGGATGAGGGACTGTTAGAGTCATCCAAGGTGGAGTTAGAGGAGAAATGGGAACCAGAGTTGCTTTGTCAATGGGAGAGACAGCTATAGTACTGTCAGGAAGGAAAAGTGAGGGAAAGCTAGAGCGACAGAAGTTGCTTGTGATGCCCTTTGCTAAAGACCAGAAAGACCTATCAGTGCATGACAAGGAGAGATTATCGCACTTCCTTTGAATGAAGGAACACTTTGCCTTACAGATAACGCACTTGCAGCGATTACGGGTAGTGATAAAAGCTGACTGGGAGCCAGAGGTAGGAGAGTTTTTCCAAGCCTGATATTCCTGATCCCTTGCCTAAATGGCCTTAGACCAGGAATGGTTGAACCATGGATTGGAAGAAGTAGTAGTCTTGGAGGAAGAGTGGATAAATGCTTCCATTCCTGCAAGAATAACCTCTGTTATGCATTTGGCACAGACAGAAGCATCACCACATAAGAGACAGTAATTTATCCAAAGAAAGTCGGAAAAGATGTTATGTAAGTTATTCCGGTCAGCTTTGTTCAGGTGTCAGTATTTACACTTAGAAGGAGCAGCTGGAGGGTGAGTTACCATTAGAATAAATACGTTTATGAGAGTATGATCAGATGAACCAGTTGGGGGGTGCTATTGTGTATTTACAGCAAGATGGACTAGAGGTGAAAAATGAATCCAGAATATTCGGAGAGTAGTTTTAGTGGTCAGGTATATGTGTAGGGTGGGAGATAGTTTGCTCTAAATCACTGAGAATGGAGATTGTGAGGGCTTTGATCCCTCCACCATTTGTATGGGAGGAATTCACCCATTCCCAATGGTGAACGTTGAAATCCCCAAGGTAGAGGATCTCAGCTTACGGGTGAGAGGATGTCACAGTCTCATGGCAGGAGTTTAGATAGTCGAAGAAGGATACAAAGTTTGTAGAATTAGGGG
>JAYMFT010136539.1:0-12919 GCA_038088735.1 Panulirus argus
CGTATAAATCCTTCCGCTTCACGAGACAGAAACAAGTCTCTCTCTTGAGACATCGTCACACCTGGAGCTCACGTCACCTGCAGTGGTCTCTCAGCCTCTGTCCTCCTCCCTTGTGCAGAGCGAGAGGCGGATCTCCTCCCTTTCCCTCACGGGTCATGGCGGATGCCAACCTGCCTCCCAGCTCTGCCCTGACCCGATCACTGCGTAACACAATCACGATTCCACAGTCTCTTCTCGCGGCGTTATGGAAACACGAGCCCGACTATCTTGGGGGCCCATCTCTCCGGCAGAATGGAGATCACTGGCTTCCTCCAACAGCTACCGGCGACCTCTCTTTGTGAGAGGGAGGGCTCTTCCTATACCCGCTTCGACCCCCAGCCTCCTTAGATTATCATTCGACCTGTGTGCTTCTCAACCTCTTTACCCTTTGTCTTATCGCTTTTTATGACCTTGGCCTTGAAGACGACTCCTGTCCATGACTCGAGAATCTGTCATGAAAGGAAATGTTCACCCACTTGATAAGCTATGTACTTAGAGTACAAATATCTATTGTGTCGATATATTGTACCCACTGTACGCTCTATACTGGCCTCCACGTATCACCTATAAGCCTGTGTCTTTTCCACATCCGAATACTTCACTGCAAAGGCCGCAAGCTTTTACACAATATTTCCATGCTCTTTTAGACGACCTTCCTTATCTCCACGATGGAGTTTCTACAACTAAAAGAACTAACTTAAATAACGTTTAAATGCATCGCATCATCCGTGACAAATAAAAAGTACTGACCTTGATACCCAAAGTTGGCATTAAAGAGACGATTCCCTCCTACAGAGGGAACTTCTAAGTCTAGGAATGCTATATTACAGGAACATTTTACCCTAAGGCGTCATCCATGACAGATGAAAGGCGTCCCAGTCTGTTGTGGGGCGAGTGTGTATCGTAGGGATATAAAGGCCGGACGAGGGAACGTCACGGAAAACATAAACAGCACCTGACCAACGATGGAGAGGTCAGATGGATAGGAAAGGTGGGGAAAGAGGTAGTGGTTAGGTCAGCGAGACAAGGATCGTATAGATTCGTAAGCTTCCGTGGTACTGTGGTCAGAGTCGCTGACTATGAACCTCGTGGGACCGGGTTCGAATTCTGGACAGGGAAACTGGGTTTAGACCCAACCCAGCTCTTCATTCTGGAGTTGGGAGGGGAGGAAGGGGCCGGCGTGCTGAGCAAAGAGGGAATGTATAAACAGAAAAGAGTTAAGTGTGAGGCTGAGGTATGTTGACAGAGTACCTACCTACCTACTACCTACCCAACTACCTACCTACCTACTTACCCACCTACGAGTACCTACGACGAGAGCTTGTCCAGTAGGCATGACTAGTGCGTAGCGCTCACCGCAGGGGAACCTAGGGTTACGAAGAACTAGTCGTGTGGAGTTACGCGTTACGTGCGATATGGAGAGATTTATATACATAGCACTGGACAACACCTGACACACGTCTCTACCGGATAGCTCACACAACACACACACACACACACACCTCACAACTCACAACTCACAGAACTCTACTCGATTTTCCTGCTCTACGCGAGAGTCCGAACCATTTGGCAAGACTTTGATATAAGTACCAATAAGTAAGTAAGTACTCTCTTCATTGGAGAGAGAGAGAGAGAGAGAGAGAGAGAGAGAGAGAGAGAGAGAGCGAGAGAGTTTCAAACGTCTGGCTTGGTGTGGTGTGGTGTTCCCCGTTTGTGTGTGTGTGTGTGTGTGTGTGTGTTAACCCTAAGAACAACCGATAACACATCGTTCCTCTCAAATATCACGTAGGGCCACCCGCCTTACCCTGCTACTGACCAGGGCTGCAACAGGCTAGAGCAGCAGCTAGACGGAAAGTGTAAGATAAAGGAAATCCTAAAATAACCCATGATAACATGGAGGATGACACAGCACGACGGATGGAAGATAACCACGATAACACGCATGTGATTCCTTCCACTAATGGACAAGAGAGAAAGCCCTGGGTCGTTCACGACCTGGGAGACGCAAGATAGTACGAGGAGATAAGCTGCTTACAGAAATATGTTCGGCTCTTCCTCTTCTCCTCCTCCTCCTCCTCCACCTCCTCCTCCTTCCTCCTCCTCCTCCTTCTTCTTCTTTTCCTCCTCCTCCTCCTCCTACTCCTTCTTCTTCTTCCTCCTCCTCCTCCCCCTCCTTCCTCCTCCTCCTCCTTCTTCTTCTTCCTCCTCCTCCCCCTCCTCCTCCTCCTTCTTCTTCCTCCTCCTCCTCCCCCTCCTTCCTCCTCTTCCTCCTCCTCCTTCTTCTTCCTCCTCCTCCTTCTCCTTCTTCTTCCTCCTCCTCCTCCTCCTTCTTCTTCTTCCTCCTCCTCCTCCTCTTTCTTCTTCCTCCTCCTCCTCCTCCTCCGCCTACTCCTTCTTCTTCCTCCTCCTCCTCCTCCTTCTTCTTCTTCTTCTTCCTAAGATGCTGAACGCCATCTCTGACCACCAGTAAATTTCAATGAAAAGTAATGCTGGGGTCAAAGAATTACAGGGTATTTAGTTCGAGGGACAGAGGCAAGAACCAAATGAGAATCTTTTATGTTTTTCTCAAAGGCTCAGTCATCTGTTTTGGACGCTACCTCGCCCACGCGGGAAACAGAGAGCAAGCATGAAAGAAAAGAGAGGATAGCGCGGCCATTACAAGGGTTAAGGGAGAGGAAATATGATGTGAGTGTCAGTTACACGTTCCTTGAGTAAGATGGTAACGACCGATTGGAACACGGCGGTACGACCCTAGGGCACGGCGGTACGACCCTTGAAGAGCACGACGGTACGACGCGTGAGCAGGATGGGACGACTCTTTGAGCACGTCAGTACGACCCTTGGGTGTAATGGCTCTAGGTTGTAGAGACCAGGCCACCAGACCCAAAGGGTCCGTATCGTCCCCTCTAAAGGGTCATACAAGCCTATTCAAAGGGTCGTACCTCATGCCCGAAGGCCCATATACCCCTGCCCTTAGGGCCGTACCGTCACGCCAAAAGGGCCGTACCGTTATGTCCAGAGCACCTCACACCACCCCCCCCTACCCCCTAGCCCCATGGGTCGTACCCGTCCTGCCGAAGGGGGTCGTCAACCTCCCCGCCCGACCTCGTCTCCGACCAGACAAAAGACGAACCCCAAACATCTCCCACTGGGGAGACTTACCACGCGTCAGTCTGGGGGGGGGGGGGAATCCCCAGCCTGGTGTTGCTGGGGAGACAACGCCCTCTGGGGGACGGGAGAAGACGGACGCAGCCGCAGTGGCAAAGTGCAGACGAGAACAGAAAACTGGAGTTAGAGCGTTGGGGATAAAGGAGAGTCCACACAGATACACAGACCACACAGACCCGAGGTCCGAGCGAGGTGGTCTGGCTTAACACTACAAAAAGAAAAAGATATTAACGAATACATGAGAACAAATGAGAATCGGAGTTCTGTATTGCTCGGGAGAGAAGCTTAAAGCTGGATTAGAAACATATGAATAAAGTAGGCGATTATTGTGGGAAAATGATACTCTCTGTATGGCGATTGCTGTTAGAAAATAAGACCTCAGGTAGGGATTACTGTAGAAAAATATCTTATAAAGTGGCGAATAATGTAGGAAAATAAGTCCTGAAGTAGCAAATACTGTAGGAAAATAAGACTCCAAGGTGCGATTACAGTAAGAAAATAAGACCTCAGGGAGCGTTTACTGTAGGAAAATAAGACCAATAAGCAAGGACTGGTGGAAAATCAATCCTTGAATAGCGACTAGTACTGGGGAAAATAAGATTCCGAAGGCAAGGATTGGACGATCAAAATCAGGAATAAAAGTACTGAGGAGGAAACAAGTAATGTAATTCTAGGAGAAAATTAATATTTGGGAAAGAAAAGATTACTTAAGACAAACTTACAGTCAGAGGTCTAATGCATTACTTAAGTAGAGTTACTGTACAAAGGCACGGTACTTCATACAAAGTATTAGTACTTGATATGATTCATTATTTGAGTTAACTAAGCTATAGCACAAAATGCAGTTCATTACTTAAGGTAACTAAGTAATAGTACATAATACAATTCACTACTTAAGATAACTTAAGATAACTGAGCCATAGTAAATACTATAATCTGTTACTTATGGTAACCAAGCTATAGTACATCAATCATATATAATTCATTACTTGAGTTATCTAAGCTACAATATATAATTCATAATATAATACATAATATAATTCGTTACTCAAGCTGACTAAGGTTAAGTAAACGACATAATTCAGTGCCAGAGATAAAGTTAGTGTCTGTCAAATAAAAGAGGAAAAAACAAAAGATTAGAAAAAGATGATTCTTAACTTGGAAAAAAAATAAAAGAAAAATAACTCAGTATCCCTGCAATATCTTGGCGCCGTGTTCAGTTACGCAAAGAAAACGTCGGCCACCTGGAGCAACATGGCCGCCCAGCTCGAGGGATGATGGATTCGTCGAAGACAAAAAAAAATCTAGAAATAATGACTCAAACGATAAAACTGATGATAAGTCTCAAAACATCTGATATTTTGGATGCTGTATTGAGCCTCTGCTTCGCCATACATACACACACACGTTGCTGGAACTCAATCCTCGAACACACACACACACACACACACACACACACACACTCACACCATTTGGAAGACCATCCATGTAATGTCTCTCCAGCGTTGAGTGGGAACAGAGCCACAGGTGTAGGAAGGCTGGAAACGGTGTCCGGTCCGAAGACCCCCATGTTCCCACATCAAGCCACTGGGACCATCTCCTCTGAGGCTGCTGCTAGACCAGTCACTCCCTCGATCCACGTCCACAACATGCGCGGTCTGATAATCGAACCTTCCCTCTGCTGAAAGCCATTTTATCTACCACTTTCCTCCAATGATCTCTGAAGCCCAGCTGTCCAAAAAATGCCTCTCCTTTTCACTATCAAATCATCAATTACAATCTGTGCCATCGTTTCTCCTCAAAGTCGTTTGGACAAATACTTTATAGATTCAGGTATAGATTCAAATATACTGTATAAACGACAGCGGTAACGGGTACAGCAGAAGGCTAATGTGCAGCAGCGGGGAGTCGGAGATAGCTTAAAAAATATCTGAGCGGAAATACATTATCTTGTTAAGTTACTTTTTTTTTTTTCAAACAGGCAACCCAATCGTCGGCCAATCAGGCCTCCTGTTGTCTGTCTTTCTCTTGTCAACTTATATAAAGGTCGGTGTTTGTGTTTACAATAACCTTTCTGTCTTAAACTGTCAGGACAGCGAACACAGATCATTGCTTTTCCAAATACTTTTTTTCTGTTACTGAACTTTTCCTTTCATCCAAATTGGCTACAAATGAGGCAGGTAGAGGAGATGCAGGTGGAGGAGGGTATGTAAGTGGAAGTGAGGATGCCGTCGAAGGTGGAATAGAGAGATAAAAGGTGAGGGTGGAAATTAGGACATCAACGGAAAGTACAGATGTGGATGGAGCTTCGGTTTACAAATGCTTGAGAAAGATACAAGCGGATACAGATACAAGTGGCGACGAGGATGCTGGTAGAGACACTGGCGAAGGTGAGAACGTTACAGGAGACAAGAGGTGAAGGTGAAGGTGCAAGGGAACGTGAGCAGGCAGGTAGTAGTGGTGGCGGCAGTAGGGTCGAATATGAAGATAATGATGCATTAATAAGACAGCAGTAAACTCGGCAGGAGATGGGACATTCGGGTGAAGGTGGGAATTCAAGACAAGAGACGAGAACCCATATGGTGCCTAGGCATGTGGGAGACGGTGCTAATAGAGGAAGAGGAGGGTCTGAGAAAGTCTACACATGACAGAAAGAGACACCCAACCTTTAGCAAAGTTCAAGGCACGTATGGAATGCTAATGGCATGCGCCAACCCCTTGAGGTGTACAACCTCTCACATTAACGCAAGGGTGTACCGGCTGAACTAATGATATCTGTGGCTAATGACATGCAAAACTAATGATTGGAACAACCGGGGTGGCGTATCGAGCTAATGGTTTACACAGCTACGTGAGGCAGTCACCTAATTAGGAGTAGGGACAGGTACGTAGGTCAGGAAATGAAGTGGAATGGGACGCACGAGTAATAAGCACAGCTGACAAGACGTGTAGCTGATAACAGGTCCTGACAATGATCAGTGTCAGTAATGACATGTACAGTGGATACGTGTACCGATAAGGAAATGTATTTCTGATGTGTATGGGTTGTGACACGTAACGGTGTTATGTACAGAATGAAGTTATGGCCATGTCCAAATATTACTAATGACATGTTCCAGATACATTTGTTTTTTCGTAAAATGTGTAATTGCAGCATGAGCAGATTACGTACACTGATTATGTTAACTAATATAGATCTACACTGACGTGATACTGTAAAGTATTGAAGTATACATGTGATATCAAAAAGTACGAAAGAGTATGTGAGGAAATAAAGACACCTGGCTATGTAGTGTGTATAAGTAGTCTCGTTTGCCTTAAACGTGTAATAGATGAAGTGTTGGGTAGTACAGAGATATGATTACTTCGTTACTTTATAAAAGTATGGTATTTTGCGACTTACTTTAACTAAAGTACTTGAAATTCTGACTTCTTGTACTTTTACTTGAATACTTTGAATTTCGAATAGTTCAACTCAAGTACTTTGAACCTTGAATTCTATACATACTCTTAATTACTTTATATTATGACGACTTTGACTAAAGTACTTTAAATCTTGAATACTTTTACTCAAGCGAATTTCCGGTAAAAAGAAAAAAAGAAGTTCCGGATGCTTAATTACCTAATTCATCAGGCATCCTTATCTGCAGCTAGGGGTGCGGTCGGCGTGTGTTTACACTGAAGCCTCGTCACGAAGGTGGAATGTATGGACGGGCCATCCACCTCCTCTTCCACCTCCCACCACCACCACCACCAGAAGGGAATGAGACATTCATGAGTTTACATGAGAAAGACAGACAACAGCAGGCCTGATTGGCCCACGACTGGGCTGTCTGTTAAAAAAGAATCAACTTGAAAATGTAATTAGCTCAGCAATTTTTTAAGCTCTCACCTACTCCCCGCTGCTTCACATTTGCCTTCTACCGTCACCTTCAACAATGTCGTTTGTACAGTTTAATTCTGACGTTTTTCTCAGAGTATACCTGAACTTTTAAAGTATACCTGAATCTATAAAATGTTTGTGTAAACGACTTTTGAAGGCATTTATAGTTTTAGCGTTCACTACGTCTGACGGTAACCTATACCAGTGTTCAACACACCTATAGAAAAAGAAGCTTTTTCCCACGTCCGTACTGCATCTTTTAGCTTTGAGTTTTATTCCATTTGTCCTGGTAACGGTATTTTCTTTTACCTCGAAAAGATGTTCGTTGATTTACGTTATCGGACTCGTTCAGAATTTTGAACACTTGCGTTAAGTCGCCGCATTCGTGGATATAAAGACGCAACAGAGAGAACGTATGTCTTACTGGAGTTCTAGCGGTCAAAACTCGAAGCATTTGATTAAAAGTTCCGCACATAATAACAGTCTACTGGTGTGGGGTAACAGAATATTGCTGCTGACTGCGTTACCTCCAGTCTCTGACGGGATAAACTCATGTTGGCATCTGAGGTGTTGGACGCCTCTCAGAGCCTCCTTATTTGCCTTGCCTAATTAGACGACCAGGTGGGCGGCAGCCTCGCTGAACAAGCGACCGTAAAAATACGAACACAAAAACTTCCCATATATTTTTCTTGTGCATCGTTAGGGCTAACGAAGGCACAGGAAAACTCATAAAGATCATTATGGAGCACAGCAAAACATCTATTGCGTAAGGGCAAGGTGAAGGATTAGGGAACATGACGAAAATGAGAAAAAACGAATGAGGAAGTATCAAGGAATATGACGTGATGAAAGTGACAACAATTAAAGTAGGTGATTTTTGACTAATCACTTTCACAAGTTTGGTTTTATTTTCACTCACAATCCGCTTTTAGAGGCGGGGTCTGTGCTTATTCTAACCCCAGCGCGCCTGGGACCCACCTGATGAACCTAGACTTTACACCATAACGGCACTTGTTTCCTAACTCTGTAAACATTACGAATCGATCTGACTTCCTAAATTCCTACCAGAAGGCCGTGACATCCTCAACTTCAGCTCGTCTACTTAGGGATGTCAATGTAGACTGTAAGCAATCTATGGCATCCTCCCACACAGGTGTTGGACGGGTTATACCATCACCTCACGTTTTCCGTTCTTAATGATCTGGAGCAAAGTACCAAACACGCAGTCCACATCCCAAGGCCAACAAGGCCACTCTTCTAACACTCTGTATCCGTTTTTCACCCTGCTATACGCTATAATTCCATAATCTCTCCCCCCGACCGGTACAGCCTATCCCAAAAACGGCGACTGTTCTAGCCCTCCTAGCAACGTCATGTTGTTTTTGACTTCTGTTTTCAAAGTCTTTTTCTTTTTAATTTCCACTGCCTTAAGAATTGTGAACCTCACCGTCTTTTCTCTAAGCAGCATTGATATCAGAGAGATCCAACAGTGATATCCTGTCCTGTCGTAATAACGTCTTATCATTCTATTTGAAAGACTGTGTGGAATCCTACGTTTTCTCCCTTGATATACCGAAAACACACGACAGGGTGTGGCATCGGCGTCTGATCTCAGAGTCTCCTTTTGACTTTCCTCGTTCACTCTGTTCTCCCGAATCTAACCCTCCTCTCTGGCAGCCCTATCCCCGCGGTGTACCTATGGGCCTCTGTCCCGTCTCTTACCTCCTTCTTCATGTGTTTATTATCGATATTTCTTCATCGACAGACGACCACTCATACGCTAACGACTCTGTATTGTATTCCTTCATTTTTTTTTTCCAAATCTTTGCATCCTTTCATACTCGATATACATCTCGTCTCATCACGACTGCCTCTACAGAATCAGTGTTGGTCAGGATTTCCCAGTGAGGCGGTCAGTCCTAGTTAAGTTCCTCTTGTTTCTTTCCAAAACCTCTTATAGCTTACTCATCTCGTTTGATGGCCCAGTAATTTCCACTACTCGGTGAGATGGACGTACACTTAACATCACCGTAATACTTAACCTGTCTTATAAACCTCCACATTACACGAACACTTGTGACTTCCTCAAAGCAAGTAGGGATCCTGTTCAGATGTCGAAAATTCTCCAGGTATGGAATAATAGTCTTCCATCTGGGTAGGTTTTAGCTTTACGTCATGCAGTGCAATCCGACTTCTCAACTCTCCCGGTCTGACGTCAAGACTTGACCCATTTGCCTTAATCCGCAGTGTTGCTTCTCTTTCTCTCTTACAAAGACATTGCTTTGGTTTATGCTGCCGAGATCTGGCTGCATGTGTGCTTCCGCTATTAGCTAAATCAGATGACACTTGGCAAGCTCATGCACCACATGATTATTGTGTAGCCGTCGGCAGCACACTGGCGGGCGGTTGTGATGTCTTTTTCTTTCCCTACACCTATAAGCTTTGGAACTCTTTAACTCATCAGGTCTTTCCTAACAACAAAGACCCGCTTTATATGAAAAGACAGGCTTTGCCACTTCCTCTAATACCCCTAGAATATTTGTCCTCCTTTCTCAATACCTTTTTGTGTTTATAGTTCCTTTCCATCTCTCACATAAGCTCTCAAACACGACGAATCTCCCATAATCTGCAGCAAGCTGCTGCGTCACATGATTATTGTGTGGCCATCGGCAACTCAAGGGTGTGCCGTTTTGATAACTGCTTCTTTCCCTACACGTCGAAGCTTTGGAGCTCTCTACCTTCTCATGTTTTTCCGAATAACTATGACCTGGCTTATTTAAAAAAACAGGTCTTTCACTTCCCCCAAAATTCGTAAATACTTTCCCTTGTCTTTTCTTTTTTCGTTTCATAATTCTCTCTATATTTCAAATAAGGCCCGGCCTTGATGTAGACTTTTGTCCGTGACTGGAGCCTTCAACATAAACAAAGAAATAGTCACACCTCGGACCACGTCAACCAACGCTCACCCTGGGCTCTGCCCCTCACCGCACGTCGCTCATGGCCCGCAAGACCTCACGTGTCCTGGTGATGGTGACTTTACGAAAAAAATTGTGAACAATACGAAACACGAACGCACCAAGGGATGAAGGGCGTAAATACATGATGCGGGGCCGTGTTTGCAAGTTATTTCGTTTACTGCTTTAGAGTTGGACATAAATGTCCCTAAAGTAATCTAGGTTGAAGCACCGATGATATTATGTCTGGAATTACATTTGGCTGATGAGAAGCGATGACTGATTTAGCATGAGTACGTTCGGGATATCTGACGCCAACAGCACGAAGGCACGACTCACGAGCACGGCGGTACGACTCACGAGCACAGCGGTACGATTCTCTGTTCTGGCCCGTCGTGTTTAAGGATCGTACCGCCATACTTGTACCGTCGTGCCCAAGGATCGTACCGTCATATCCAAGGATCGTACCGTCGTACCTAAGGATCGTACCGTCGTGCTCAAGGAGTCAAATACAGTGGTTCTGTTCCATTGTGGACGAGGCTATCGCCTCTTACCACTGAAAAACTAGCTACTCAGTGGCATTTACAAGTGGAACATGACTCTCCCCTGACGCTAACGTGTCTGGCAAAACTTTTACTGGAGCCTTGTAAAACATTTACGGGATGAAAGACTTTGGAAATATTAGAAGGGGAGGAGAGACAAGGAGACGAAAGTGGAGTAGAAGAAAAGGAGAGGAAGATGTGGAAAGAGGAAGAGAGAGAGAGAGAGAGAGAGAGAGAGAGAGAGAGAGAGAGAGAGAGAGAGAGAGAGAGAGAGATGCAACACCACATCACAGCCCTGTGGACCTGACACCCACCACCAGCAGTGGGTTACGTCCCTCGCGCCCTCCGAAGAGCCACTCAAAACACCTTCCCCCCGCCCGCCGCCCCTCCCGCTGGGTCCGACCCAGCACAGTAACCAGCCCCCTGGCGTAAGCGCCGCGCCCTCGCCTCATGCCGCCCCAGAGAGAGGCAATCGATCATGAGGAGGCCCTTCGACGTGGCGATTTGTACCAACCCGAAAAGATCCTCACGCCCTCCGCGCCTATTGCACCACCGGCCCACCCCGGAGGACACCCACTACCCACCTCACGACAGCCCACCGCAGTGCTGTACCACCCACCTGAACGCCGCGCCGTCGCCCACCGCAGCACTGCCACCCACTGTGCTACCGCAGAATGCCACCCACTGTGCCACCAACGCCGACAACCGCAGCATAGTCACTCACAGCTACCGCAGTGCGGCTCCTGAAGACCGCACCCCGTGGCTAGCAATTTGAACAACAACATGGCTTCTCTTTCTACAACCCACGACGATGTCACCCACCAATCACAACACCGCCACCCATCAACCACAACACCGTAACCTATCAGCCACAACACCGTCACCTGCCAATCACAATACCGCCACCCACCAATCACAATACCGTCACCCACCAATCACAACACCGTCACCCATCAACCACAACACCGACACCTATCAGCCATAACACCGTCACCCATCAACCACAATATCGTCACCCACCAATCACAACACCGCAACCCACCAATCACAACACCGTCACCCACCAATCACAACACCGTCACCCATCAACCACTACACCGTCACCTATCAACCACAACACCGTCACCCACTAACCACAACAACGTTACCCATCAACCACAACACCGTCACCTGCCAATCACAACACGGCCACCATCCACCATTCACCACACCTCTCCTATTCTTCATTTCCCTGCCACCCATTACAACAACTACCACTACCCAAGGCAACAGCATGTACCACAGCACCACACGGAGACGCACTTGCCTTGCCACCATACAACCACTACACAATCTCCTCCCAGGTTGCCCACCACAATACATCACCAGCACATCATCATATGCAGGATGCCCACTACATTACCTCAACATACTTCATCACCTCGCACGATACCCACCATAATACATCACCAATACATCATTAACTCCCACCTGCCCACCGAAATATATCACCAATACACCAACGTTCTAGGATGCCCACCACAGTACATCACCCAAAGTGTAGTGGTCATACAGAGGGGGTATCAAACCTTCCTTCCTCGTTCTCAGTCCCCAACGTAGTCCCTCCATAACCCCGTAGTTACATTCTGCCGGAGTCCCACGCAGGACGTCTGCCTCCTCTTACACCAGACCCACGTACATCACTCCCCCTCCTCCTCCTCCTCCTCCTGCATGTCTTACTCACCTCCTACCCCCTGAACCTCCTCCTCCACCAGGCTCCATGCGTGCGCCGTGCAAAAGCAATCTGATACCATCTTCCTCCTTTTTCTTCTTCTTCGTCTTACACTTGGACACTCTTCCTTGTCTCTAATATCTTTCCTGCACGTCCTCTTTCATGGCCTCTCCCCTGTAAACACACACACACACACACACAAACACTCTTTTTTTTCCCGATAACTCGCTACACCGTGCATCGTAGACGAAGAGGAGCTGTGAGTCTACCTGAGGGAGATCAGCCCCTCTTAGGGTGATTATCTACGAACCTCACAGTGTTGGAGCTGAGGACCCATCCTTCTCCCACACTGTATTACGACTGTTCCTCTCCAACAAAGAGATCCGTGTGAGACTCGGTCACCCCAGGGCCTGCATGTGGTTGATCCACCCCGAGTGATAGGGACTGGGAGTGATGAGGGAGTGAGAGGTAGATGGGTAGGTAGATGGGTAGGTAGGTGGGTATGCAGGGCAAACAGCTAGATAGATGAATAGACAGACGGATACATATATACGTAGAGAGAGAGAGAGAGAGAGAGAGAGAGAGAGAGAGAGAGAGAGAGAGAGAGAGAGAGAGAGAGAGA
>JAYMFT010136550.1:0-12919 GCA_038088735.1 Panulirus argus
TATATATATATATATATATATATATATATATATATATATATATATATATATATATATATACTGAACAATACATTACCTGATAAACAGATTTTGTGACTCTAAATGTCTGGAGGAACTGTGAGTCACTCAATTCTGAGTCTAAGCTAAGGAGAGGTTCAGTCTTGGTATCCTTTAGCTTCCGAGATCTCCGAGGTCTTTTGCTATTCTGGAATAAAAAACAATACATGGCCTAATATCAAACTAAAAGCAATAATGACTTTGGAGAGGTTCATATTCCCTAGAAATGTGTATGACAAACTACCTGGTCATTAATCACTCTCTGGACATTCACTTCTCAAGTGCAATACAATGAACTCAGTTTCAGCATTCCCACTGAAAACCTTTGCTGATTAATATTCATAAGTACCTAAATACAGAAGGAAAACATTGTTTTGGCTCTGTTTCTTCTTTGTCTTCTTTTTATTTTTCTTTATATGTAGGTGAATATGCTGTGTATTATGCTCTTATTGCTGCAAACACATTATCTGTGAGGCAAAGCATTAATTTATTCAAAAGAAGTGCAATAACCTTTCCTCAGCATCCACTGATAGATCTTTATGGTCTTTAGCAGAGGGCATCTCTAACAACTTCACTTATCCACTCTGATGGTACTATAGATATCTCTCCCATAGACAATGCAACTCTCTTTGGTTCCTGTTTCTCCTTTAACTCCACATTGGATGAATCTAACATTCCTTCACCCCCTGTTGCTCCTCTTGCTAATCCTATGCCTCTTCCCGTTATCTCTTTCCAGACTGTCCAAAACACGCTTCTTTCTCTGGATGCAAGCAAAGCTTATGGTCCTGATGCCATCCATCCCTGTATACTGAAAGAGAGTGCCTCTGAATTTGCACCTGTGCTTGCTCGCCTATTCCATTTCGGTTTAAAAACCAAAACTTTTCATTCTCCTTAGAAACATGCTTTGATACATCCCATCCCTAAGATGGGTGACCATTCTGACCCCTTTAACTATCTTCCTATTGCTTTGACATCTACCATTTCCAAAGTCTTTGAATCCCTCCTCAACTCTCCTATCCTCAAACACCTCAAAAATCACAGTCTTCTCTCTGATCACCAGTATGGCTTCTGTAAGGTGAGATCCACTAGTGACATTCTGACCTATCTTACTAATGTCTGGTCATCATCCCTAAAAGACTTGGGGAAATCAAGTGTGGTTGCCCTTGACATATCCTAAGGCTTTTAACAGGGTGTGGCATTGGGGTCTCATCTCTAAGCTCCCCTCTTTTGGCCTCCCTCCCTCACTTTGCTCCTACATATCTAACTTCCTCTCTGGCTGATCTATCTCTGTGGTTGTTGATGATCAGCCTCCCCCCTTTTCTCCATCAACAGCAGTATCCCTCAAGGTCCTGTTTTGTCCCCTACACTTTTTCTCCTTTTTTTCAACAATATCCTCTCCTCCACAAACAATCCAATGCACTCATACACTAAGGACTCAACACTGCATTCAATTCTGTTCCCTCTGCTCTCACTTGATCTGTATCTTGTCTTGACACAGCTTCCTCAATAAACTCAGATTTGGACAGGTTATCTCAGTGGGGTACACAAAATCTAGCTAAACTTTATGCCTCAAAGACCCAATTTCTACCCATCTCTCTATCGAACACTCCTCACAACTCTCATCTCTCCTTTAACGGTTCTGTAATTCCACTTCTTGACTCAATGAAGATACTTGGTATTACTGTAACATCCACTCATTCTTGGAAACCCCATATTATGGGAACAGCCCAGTCTGCCTCTAAGAAACTGGGTGTCCTGTTTAAATGTTGAAAGTAATTCTCTTCTGAACAGTTGCTCCATTTATACAAGGGACTGATTTGTCCTTGTATGGAGTACTGCTCTCACATTTGGGGTGGTTCTAGCTCTGTATCCTTACTTGACAGACTTGAGTTGAAAGCACTCTATCTTATAAACTGTCCCAGGCTAACTTCCAAACTTGACCCCTGTGCTTTATGCTGCAATGTTGGTTCACTTTCCCTCTTCTATAGGTATTACTTTGATTTTTGCTCCTGAGAGCTGGCTGCTTGTGTGCCCCCACCACTAGCTAGACCATGCAATACTTGGCAAGCTGCTGCATCATGTGATTATTGTGTGGGCATTGGCAACTTAAGGGAGTGCTGTTTTGACAACTGCTCCTTTCCCTACACATCAGAGCTTTGGAACTCTCTAGCTTCTCATGTCTTTCCCAATAACTATGACCTGGCACATTTAAAAAGACAGGTCTTTTCACTTTCTCAAAAATTTGTATATACTTCCCTTTGTCTTTTCTTTTTCTGTTTCTTAAGTCCCACTATATTTCAATTGGGGCCAGGGAGAGAGAGAGATTTGATAAGCTTTCACCAAAAAAGGCAGACTTGGACAAGAACTTACAGCATCTAGAAAGGTGTGGATCCTTATCAGCACTTAAGCTGTAAGATGACATTCGACAGAAATGTACCAAAAACCACAGTGATGTGGGCTGTAGGTAAAGGTGAAGTGAGGGTTACTGGAAGAAAGCGGGAAGGCCTTTGTACTAAGGTTGTCCAGAACACTCCCTGAACTGTTGCCAAAACACAAGTAATGCAGACTTTGCATAGCCTTTCATAGCCCTGTCAAGCAATCTATAGCAGCCTTGAATCCTAAAGCATTCTTTTCTTTCTTGCTAATCAATGTCCTGGTTTATATTTTCTCTGATTTCCATTCTCATCCACATTAAACACTTGCTGAGATGTATACCATAACTTACTTTTTCAATATTTTTTTCTTTACATATGCAGATTATAATTTCAAGTTT
This sequence comes from Panulirus argus, assembly GCA_038088735.1. NCBI lineage: Eukaryota > Metazoa > Arthropoda > Malacostraca > Decapoda > Palinuridae > Panulirus > Panulirus argus. The sequence goes on from JAYMFT010136550.1 coordinate 2,831, forward strand.
CTCATCATCCTAAAACCACCTAAGCACTTCTAATTTCACCCAAAAGTGATAACCTTACATCCTGTACTGCCATGAGTATCTTTAACATACCCTGAAGACATACTGAAATGACTACACTTACACTGTCTGCAAAAACACTTTTCAAATGTGATGTCGTAGTTACACTTCATTACTTTGTCATCTCTCTTTTGGCTTTGATTACCTCCTGTAGATGCCTGAGTATGGAACTGGCAAAGTTCCTTAAGTATTTTATGTCCATGCTTTGGTCCAGAGGGTCTTGATCTTCGAACTAGGGTGGCAGCTGCTTGATCATGTATTCTGAGTGCCCAGTACACCTATAAATCTCACATGTACCCACATTTTCTTGCTTCTAAGCAAGAATTTGGGCTTTTGCTTCTTTAGAAAGATAAGATGCACTAGTGAAAGAAATACAGTGCCCAGAAGTAAAATTCCCAACATGAAGTGGCAGCCTGGAGGAGTAAAGAAAGAACATTGTTCCCTCAAGATAGCCATAGACATACTGAGGTGGGCTGCTGGTGTTCATAACATTAGAAATACTAATATTAGCAACCAGATGTACAATGATTTCATCCCGAGAGCATCATTAATTTGTACACACAGTAAACTTTACCCAAGTGTTGCCTCTGAAAATATGAGGGGGAGAGACAGTTATCATTTTTACTGTACTTTGGAGGTAGGTATAATGGCATACACAAACCAAGGCCAGTATCAGATGCTCTCGTTTATAAGCGTACTGTCAGTGAGTGTGATATTAATGTATTTTGCCATTTATATCATGGCAAAGAAAATGATCAATATGTATGAAAAAAATTGTGTTATCAAAAGATTTAATTTGAACATGTTAAGGTTAAAAATTTTCCTTTTTTCAGATCTGTCCATTCAAGCATGAAGAATACACATGACAAGTTGATAATGTACCCTATTTCTCAAGTATCACTAATGTAAAATATCTAAAGCTGAAATGGTGCAAGTTGGGGTAAAGGCATACATTGCTAAAACTGTTGTGTTGGACCTTATATCAGTGAGAATACATGAGCTCCTCACAGCCAGGTGTCTTCTGAATCCCCCTTACACTGAGCTGATTAAGGACCATGACACATGCTTTCTACTCTAAATTGTAAGGGGAGGTTGTAAGGCAATATCACAACACAAGAATATGGGTTGCATCACCATCACATCCTCAAGTGAGTCAGAACACTTGCCATGATGGACACTAACACTAGTTATTGAATGATCAATGGCTAGTACATCTGCTACGTGCAGATTTTAAAAGATTTGAATTTCTTTTTGTCAGCATTACTTAATCAATCTTATAATGGACACCTCATAAGTGAAATACTGAACAATAAAACATCAGACAGCAGCATACACTATTACATTAGGTGGGCCAAGTAAAAAAAAAAAAAAAAAAAAAAAAAAAAAAAAAAAGTTCTTGTCTTGAAACTTCCTTAATCAGAGTGCAGGAGAAAACATGATGGTCTTGACTGATATGAGAATAACCCAGAAAGGAAAAGAAACAATAAGCAATAGTGGCCCAGAAAAGAAAAGAAAAACTCTTCTATATAGCTCAAAGAGTTAACTGCATTTTCTGCCCTTGGGGTGGTCCAGGTTGCCCAGTGCTTCATGGTGTGGCAATGATCAAAGCATGAGTCTCCCAGACCACAAGTGATTGGTGATGATTTACATTCACAAGTTGCTTTCAATGCTCCTAACTGTGACAGTCTCACTCGAGACACCATGGTGAACGGACACCAGCTCCAGCTGTGTCCTGCTTCCCTTGCTAATATCAAGACAGTGTACGTGTGTGAGAGATACACAGCATGCCGGTGGGGCTACTACAGCTGCCGCCCATAGCACTGGGGCAGAAATGGAATTCTCAGGCCCTGCCACCCTCTCGGATTTGGAGAAGGATCTGGCATTAAGTGATGACGATGTGCCCTCTAGGGACGGCTGGCCTCACCTTGCTCATCATATCCAACCAGGCTCATTGCCAGTAGATATGGTGTCTACTGGCCTGCTCAAGTCTCCATCCCTGGATGTAATATTCAAGCTACCACCCACATCAAGTGCCCTGTGGAAGAAGTCCTGAACAGCAGGGATAAATCCCTGTCCCCTGCCGTGAAAACATCGAAGTACTGGAAGGTTGTTACCACTCAGTGCAGGGTCTCTCAGCAGGCTGCCCAGGAGTGCCTTCCCTCAGGGGGCCCCCCACTGGGCAAAAAACAACCACCCCAACCTGCATTTTCACTTCCTGCATTTGCTTCTTGAAAAGATTACGTAAAACTTCTCTTTAAGGAGTCTCCCTCCGTGGATACGAAGCTAAGATGGCTGGTAGAGGTCAACAAAGAGTTTCAACTTGATCGGGACCTGGCAGAAGTCAAAATGTCAGCAGTGACTTCACAGTTTGTATACATATCAAGACAACACATGGACACTGTGAACAAGGTAAAGGTTGGTGGCTTTCTCTCCCTCTCCCTTGACATGCATGACTTACCGGACAGGCCCCAAATATTCCCTTGTTACATTCTCATCCATTGCCCTGTTTGCATTGACCCTTCCCTCGCCAAGGAACTAACAGGTGTTTACTCTCCCTGTCGATTCCATCAGAATGGGAAGTCAATCAACAAGATCGTTATCACATGGAGTCTTCCAGGCCCACCTCTGCCAGCTGTTACTTTTAGCTTCCTCCCCTACCTCCCATCCTGTGAACTATGTGAACTAGACAACAATCAACCATCATGCTACAAGTGCGAGGGAATTGGGCATATATCTCGCTACCGTTTGGCTGTGGAGAAATGTTCCTGGTGTGCTGGCAGCCATGACTCCTGCAACTGGCCTCACCAGGCTCCACCACCACCCACTTCTGCAGGTGCCTATATCTCACAGCAGCCTACCTCACCTGCTGCTGATACCTAACAATGGAAATGTCCTCACTGTCAGAAAACAGGGGTCTACGTCTGGCACAGCAGTCCTAGATGCGAGGCTTCAGCTCCTGCCGCTCCCACCACCACCTTGCGCCGCCATGGCACCCATCTCTCCTGCCGCTTCTGATTCCTCACAAATCCTTACCCCCCGCAATGCTGTCAACACTCTAACATCTCGATGTGCCTCACTCGAAGCACACCTTGATGCCATTCAAGCTCGTATGGATGGCCTGGTTAACAGTCATGTTAACTTGAGGGCTTACTCACTTCTCTCATGAAAGCACAACAGCTCATTATCTCAATGTCACCACCCTCACGGAGAAGTTGGATGCTCTTGTCTCTCGCATTGATAAGGAGAGTGTCCCATCAGCCCCTCATGTAAAGCCATTCAGGCCAAAACCTCTTCCTCACTTGGCTCTCATAGACTGAAAAATACAGTTCGATAAATGGCTACAGCTACGCGTCATCTCATGGAATGCCTGTGGAATCACAAATGCTGATAAATTTGCTATACTAAAGGGCTATGTGTATCACCATCATCCAGAAGTTGTCCCCATCCAGGAGACCTTTGTGGGCCAACCTCCACTCCAACGGGAAGCACCTGCACTCACCAAGTACATCTCTTATGTTCACCAAGTTGGAAATGGTCTTATTAGTTATGTCCACTCATCTGCACCACATGATCTTTACTGCTCTGATGATGCCAGCATGACCTTCCAGCTTCTGGGGGTGACTCTGAAACCCAGTAAGATTCAACTGTGTAATGTATATTCCACCCCTGTTAAGATAAGTTTTCTACCCTTCCTCCTCCTACAATCCGTGGAATGGTCTACATGGGAGATTTCAATGCTAAACATCAGGATTTGTGGGACCTCTCTTGAACACCTAATTGAAATGGGTTTCGACTTCTTCAGTACACCCATCGTCATCACCTCTCTCGCTGGAACACTGGTGGTGCCACTCACTCACGTGGAGGCACCCTAAACCACATCCTCACATCTGGCCTGGTGGCAACACATGTCAGATGCTCCTCCATCACTGCCCTTTTTTCTGATCATGTTGCCCTCAGCTTTCATTATTCACTACCAGAAGGACAGTCCCCATCACACAGTCATGCTCACATCACTATTCCTCAAAAACATTGCCCTACTTACATTGCATACATATCTGCCCTCCTCTTCACATCTGACATTGAGTCACCTGAGGCATTATATTACAGTCTTGTAAAATCCACACAGGACTTCTATATTTGCTAAGTTTCCAGATCGCACATCAAACAACAAACTGAAGCCTACTCTTGGACCTTCAACGAGTGCATCCTCTAGGTGGAGAAGAAGGCGGTGGAGGATGGTCTCCTCTTTCAAGGGGACCCAACTCCTAACTGCCTCCACCAGTGCCAATCCGTTAGGGACAATTTGGTTGGACTACAACAATGTGTCAGGACCAAATCATAGAGGAAATTCATCAAACGAACGTAGGGTCTATGTGGCATCTTATCAACAAAGTTGTCAGAAAGAAATCCGCCAGTGTCCTTCATCAAAGCTCAGCTGAGCATGCCCAAGACCTTATTGACACATGGTTTGGCCACTCAAAACTAAGTAACCTCACCTCAGACATTCAGCTGGTCCTCTCTTCCTGAGCAGGTCACAGTGCTCTCTGTCTAATGGCAGCAATATTGGAAACTGATGAAGAGGATACCACACAGATAACCGAGGACGAACTGCATTGTGCCATCACTTGGGGGAAGGTTACAGCACCTGGGGTTGACAACATTACCTACTCTGTCCTCCATCTGCTTCAGAAAGCCCCCAGTAACCCTCTATTCCACCTTAATAATCTTTGTCTCCGACAGGGGTATGTGTCTGCTGCTTAGACCTGCAGCACGACTGTGCCCATTCCAAAGTCCAGTGCTGCCAAGTTTAGACCTGTCTCCCTCAACTCTTGTTTCAGCAAGGTAATGGAAAGTATTCTTCAAGCCTGTCTCATACTCCAGATAGAGGACATGCTTTCACCTCAACTGTTTGGCTTGCTGCCCTGTGGGGTGTGCACCATTGCCTAGTAGAAATCTTACACTTGCTTTTCCCCTAGCAGTGTGGGTTGCCTTCATTGACCTCAAGAGTGCATTTGATGTTGCTAATAGGGACATAATCCTCGACCAGCTAGTTGATTTAGGTGTCAGGGGACGTCTCTTGAAATGTATACAGGGCTACCTCTGCAACAGGACCTCCCAGGTTCCCTTTAGAGGGGTGTATAGCTCTACCAAAGGTTTCAAATTAGGAACCCCACATGGGATTGTTCTCAGCCCCTTTCTATTTAATGTCCTCATGCACCACTTACTCTCCTTTCTACCTGACATCACTGGAACCACAGTCACCTGTAATGCTGATGGATATCTCCATCCATTCTAACTCACCAGAAGATCTTCAGTGCTTTCTTAACTCTTTTATGTCAGCTGCCGCATGTTGTCTCATCATCTCTCCTGACAAGAGCAGAATTTTTTTCTCACCGCAACCCAAGATTACTACTGGAGTTCTCTGTTGGAGACATTGTCATCCCTATATGCATGTAGTAACTTTACCTTGGAGCATCAGTTCAGTTACTTCAAACCACACCAGCCCGACAACAGACTCATCCCATAGTCCAAGACATCTTGGATCATCTTCAAAAGTGCCTGGCTCCTCTGAAGTGACTCACCAACAATGCTGCTGGTATCTCTATCCTTGTGGCCAGAACTGTTTATGTTATGTTTATATGTTCAGTCATTGATTACCTCTCCCCTGCTTTAATTCAACTTCCCAGAACATCCTTGGAACCCCTTGAAAATTTCAGAACAATGTGATGAGAGTTATCCTAGGCTGTCCCATCTTGACCAGGATAGTCAACATGTAGAGCTCAACCTTCCTCCTCTTCTTAAAGAGAATCTGCTCAAATGCTACATATTTCACTGCTGAATGTCTCCAATCTCCCCATTTTGCCCCCCATTACCCTCATCTTATTAAGACTTCCCTGGAACCTCACTCACCCATACCTCAAATTCAGCCTGACAGTCACTCACTCATTAAGACTATGTTCTATGCTTCAGAGACTAAGTATTAATGTTCCAAAGGCAGAGGTTGCTCATGGTCCTCCTCCCTGCATGATTCTCACTCCAGCAGTCTGCTACACTCCCACCTCGAAGGTGAACCCCCCTCCTACAAAAGCTGCTGGCTCTGGAGACCATTGCAACTTTGTCCTCCTCAGTCCCTTCACCACACTTCCTATACACCGACGGCTCCCTGTAGCCAGATAGGAGAGTGGGGAGTGCAGTATTCTCACCTGATGTGGACCTGCCAGAGGGTGGCTGGGTCACCCACAGACTTCCTGACTGCTCCAGCTCTACATTTTGTGAACTGTATGGTATCATGGATGTAATAAGTCTTCTCTCTCAGAGAGGACTAGATGGAATGGTTATATGTGATTCACAATCTACCCCTCAATTTCTCTCATCCTCTAAACCTTGCCACCATCTTGTAGTACAAAGAATATTGTCTTTCTGAGCACTGGTATGCAAGCGATGTTTAGGAATCACACACAGTGACACAGTTGACCAATTAGCCAAAACTGCCTGTGGTCTGCCCTCCCCTGGAGCTGGTCCCTTAGCCTCACTCACCAGATACAGGTCGAGAATTCAATCAGCAGCACTCCTTCCCACAGCCCATTGCAGGGACAAACTGAGACCCGACAGTGTATCAGTATAACACTATGATTTGTTCCATCTACATGGATACAAATACCATGGCTGGGGCCTTATGGTCCACAAGCACAATATAGTTTCAGCTAGATTAAGATTGGGCTACAGACCTGTGTGGCAGGTTGCCAGGGTAGGGGATGAGCCCCACTTTTCCTCTTGTCCCCTGTGTAACTCACCCCACTCGAACACATTACAACACTACTGCCTGGACTGTCCAGTGGTGAGTGACATGCTGCCACAGGGACAGTCCCTCACTGCAATATGTCCATCTCTAAATACACAAAAACCTAGATCTGATTAGCATTTGCCACCTGCACTTCAGTGGGTGTTAAATATGAATGCTATGCCCTTGCACACTATAAGTGCCCTAAGTGGCACAAGGGCCTTCTAAATTTCATTATCATGTACTATATTGTAATTGTACTGGTTTGATGTAATAAACTGATTAAAACAAAATAAAACAATCTAATTGTGAGCAACAGTTTCTATGAAAACAAGACATCCCTTCCCCCATAAACAAGCTGTGGGGGGCCCCTCTCTATGGAAACTTCAATCAGGTTAATCAGACAAAACTAACAAAGTGGAGGATTGCATTACTGGTATCTGACCCAGGTGGCACAACCCCAGAGTCTGAATTACCATCATCAACCTGAGGCAACATCTGTGTATTCTCCCTATAGAGGGCCAATATTTTGAATGCCTCTAAACAGAAACAAAACTTTCCAGACCCAAGGAACAAAAATAGAAAAAAGGAGAGAGAGGCGAAGAAAAAGTGTCATCATCCGCAAAGAATAAGGCAACACTCCCAAGTACATAATAAACCAAAAATTGTACTATTCGCACAAAATAATTCAACAGTACATGAATACAACACATCCTAACCAAATCAAAAATGAATATTCATCCATAGTAGAATGAAAGAAGCCAAAAAACAAATGGACGACTAAAGAAGAGCATCTGCATATGGTCAGGATCCTGAATATTATGAGGCCACAGGTCAGTACCACCTGATGGCCAGCAAGACAATAACATCAGTGCTGTGAGGGGGGTTAATGAATGGCCAGAGGGTGAACACAGGCCTAGCCAACTAGAAACTAGTATTAAATAAATGGTTAGTAAGGAGGTGGGAAGCTTTTACTTCACCAAAAGGAAGGGAAATAAAAGGTTTTAACCCTAAGGACCCTAAAATTTTCTTGAAAGCTTGTGGTATGATCCAACCTCAGGGAAAAATTTATTTTGTGGGCTAATTTTGTGAAACAGACTCTAAAGTGACTTGGAGTAAACTACATACTGGGGACTTAAAAAAACAGTGTTCTCAACATCCCTGGTATGTGCATGCCTTATTATGCTGAAGCTTTAAATCACCTCAGCAATCTGACAAACAGACAGTACAAGAGGCAAAGATCCTATTGTCCCTTGCTCTTAGGATGAAAAAGTAAGAGGTAACCACAGATTTACCATCCTCAGTTGCATTCATTTGGGTAAAGAATAATTTCAACACTAAATACCTGTATACCTGTATACGAAAGATTGAGTTAAGAAGCTGAGAGGAATATAAGGTGCAATAATACCAAAGAATAGTAACAAAAATGGCTATGAAATATAAACTGAGATTACATGCCACTTGCTGACTACATCTGAACTGCTATTAGAAGCAGTATAATGACCATCATTATCATAAAAAAAAATCTAAATCAATATTAAAGGACAAAGCTAGAATCTAAGAATTACTCTATCATTTCATTAAAGTATAACTGGGTCAGGATGAATGATCAATATTCCATAGCCCCTAGTTCACTATAAGCTCAGATACTCATAATAAAGTAATCTGATTTATTAAAAGAATTTGAGTAAATCATACTATTAAAAGACTAAAGACAAAAATATCTTACCGGATTTTTATGGTGGTTACAGTGATCTGCCTCGGCTGGTAGTTGGATGTATATTCTACGTTCACCCTCAGCTCGATTTTCTTTCAGTGCCAGACGAAGGAGGAGGGATTTGATTCTCCTTGCATTTACTGTATCTTTATCCACCTAATGTTATCAAATTAAAAGTATGCTGTAGTTATTCAGACATTACTGATCTACCATAACGCCCTTCAAAATACAGCTTATCTTAAAATCAGTGCGACTACTTAAAACATAAAAATAAACTTTCTAATTTTTCATAATACATTTTTCAGTTTACAGTAATGAGTCTAAAAAAAGCATTGCATCAGGCTTGTTTGGTACAACAATATTACAGTTTTCACAAATCTCTATGCATGAAAAAACCTTAGGAGACATTGAAATTTTCATTCAAAGTCCTAGGGGGTTTGAATACATTTTATTAAGTCCTCCTTTTTCATTGTTTTAAAGTTATGCCATCACACAAAGTTAAATAACATATCAGGCAAATGATAAATCTCACTACACCTGATATCACCAATGGAGTCTGCTTCACAGTTACTGTCTATGCTTTTTATAAGCATTAGCTTGTTTTCATATAAAGGTGACCATTTCTATAGATAATATGATATTCCTTTATTATGTCATTTTGCCAGAAAGTAGCAGATAGCAGTTGGTTTGCAGCCAACAACCTGGGAGGCATATTACCAGTACTACCAGCCTGGATATTAGAGTGTAAGTGACTCCTACATAGTGAGCCAGCACCTCAGTGGTTGTCAAGTTGCACTCTTCTGACCCAGGTAGCTGTCTTTTCTTTTTGCCACACCAACATGTGGACTACTGGCATTCTGTCCACAAACATGCAATCTCTCCTTGTCATACTTAACACTTGACAACAATTAATTAACACAACTTATTCTTTGTAACCCTAGACTTTCCTGCGGTGAGCACTATGTGCTAGCCCTGCCTTCTGGCATAATGTTAGCAGTAGATACAAATAGTAGGTAGAAACATTTAGGCAGGATCTTTACGTAGAAACATTAGATAGAAGTAGTTGGTAGGAACATTAGGCAGGTACCTTGGATAGAAGTAGTCAGTAGGAACATTAGGTAAGAGCCTGTACAAACACTGTGCTAAAGTTACCCTCGGCCAGTGGCTTGTTTAGGGTGAGCCACGAAAGGCTAAAAAAATGGGACTGGAGTTCACAAGTTATGGAGACTCTATTGTCGTGGCCACCCCTTGAGGGAGTTCCTACTGGGAAGAGGCGTTAGAGATACAGATAGATATATGTACAGATAGACTGACAGAAAGTCAAAATGTAATTCCTATATATAGACTGACAGAAAGTCAAAATGTAATTCCTATGCATACCTTAGTGATATACAGTGCCACTGTACAAAGGCAAAGGGGATAAAGGTGAGTGCTCAAACTATAGAGGTATAGGTTTCTTGAGTATTCCTGGAAAATTGTATGGGAGGGTATTGATTGAGAGTGAAGGCATGTACAGAACATCAGATTGGGGAGG
>JAYMFT010136572.1:0-12918 GCA_038088735.1 Panulirus argus
GGACAGTAGTAACCCTGAGGAAGTGGTGCAGGATGTTAGTAACCCTGGGGAAGTGGTGCAGGACAGTAGTAACCCTGAGAAAGTGGTGCAGGATGGTAGTAACCCTGGGGAAGTGGTGCAGGACAGTGGTAACCCTGAGGAAGTGGTGCAGGATGGTAGTAACCCTGGGGACGTGGTGCAGGATGGTAGTAACCCCTGGGAAGTGGTGCAGGATGGTAGTAACCCCTGGGAAGTGGCGCAGGATGGTAGCAACCCTGGGGTACTGATGCAGGATAGTAATAACCCTGGGGAAGTGGCATAGGGTAGTAGCAACTCTGGGGAAGTGGTGCAGGACAGTAGTAACCCTGGGAAAGTGGCGTGCTTCGTCCTCCTCCTCTGGACCTTATTATAATGCTTGCCGGGGGTTTCGTGCTGAGCGTCGAGTGTTTATCTGTCTCTTCCGTCGAGTTATTCCCCAGGTGAGGGTCACGTGACCACAGCAACCCCCCTACGTCCAATGGACGCACGTCGTTAACCGTACCCCAGCCGCCACAACTCGTTAATCACACCAATGCTGCAGCTTATTTGTCATTAAGCACACGGCAGAAACCGAGACACACGTTAACCACACTAACGCCTCGGCTACACAATTTCGTTAACCACAGGATTAACCGCTCTCACTTTAGGTACATTGTTTCCAACGATACAAAACTCGTTAATCACACTGCTGCTCTCGCTGCTCACATCGTTAACCGTGCTTCTGCTGATCCCATACAAACGTTAAGCGCATAACACTGTTGCCGCTCTCCTGTCGTTATCAACATTGCTGCCCGCGCTAACGTTGACCACATCCCTGCCGCTAAAAATCTCGTTAAACACACATATTACCAGTCTACAATTTCTAAGGCAAACGAACAAGGCAAAGCAAAGCAGGACGGAGCCCCGGGAAAAGCCAAGAGTAGACGTCAATCAAGTGATTCGTTGAGCATCAATTCGTTACGTCATCCAGGCTGAAGACACCGTACACACGATACGCACACCAACTCCACCACAGAGGGTGTGGTAATAGTCAGCACCACACAGGGCGTGTACAAACACACAGACACACACACAACACAGGTTCCCCGAGCCGACGTGTGTTGCGGGACGATGGCTTTAACGTTGACCTTTACTCAAATAAAGCTATCTTTGCCTCCCGCTTCTTTCTTCAGTAATAGTTCTGGGACGTTATTACTTCTACGGTAATTAAGCAGTAAGATTTTACACAGACAATATTCCCTAATACTCCGAAGTACTGCAGCCGGACCTTTATGAGGTATACCTGAACCTACTCTAACCCGACGACAAACAGCGATATTCATCACTAAAGCTGATGTATTCGGCGTCGGGGAGAGTATCCAAAGATCTCATTTGGAGCGTGCCTATTGCGGACGATCTTCGAATCTTAATATAGGTGGTAATATTCGGGGATAAGATAATGTGCCAGTGACGAAGGGGATGTTCAATGATGTGGTTGAGGAGGGAGGCTGTGGTGGTGGTGGTGGGGGAGGGGGGGGAGAGGGGGAGTAATTACCTGTTGGACAGTGGCGCTTTATATAGCCAGCGTCACTACCACCACCACCACCACCGCCGCTGCTGCTGCACTCTCCACCACAGATACACCTCTTCTGGCCCAGCCCTCCTAACCTAACCTAACTTCCTTCCACATTACCACAGTCCTGTGGCAGCGACGCCTGCCTCCACCCTCAGTCCTCACCACTGGTCTTTACCCAGTGTCCTCCTCCCCACCCAGCTAGAGCTACCTTCCCACACCACAGCTTCAAGCTCGCTCGTTCCCCTCCCCTCCAATCGTGACGTCATTGCCTTCTCCCCAATCGTGACAGGAGCCACCAATCATCTCCTCTCGCTCGGTCGATAACTGGGGCAAGATTGCTGATCGTCCACTCCTATTCCTGGCTACTGGATTCGACGACAAATGGAAAAAAGAAATCCTGATTTCTGTTACACTCTAAATGTGGTTACAGCAACAGCTGGGGGTGGTGTTACTTGAAGATAAGGAACCACTGTATTACTGAAGATAAGCTGCAACTGCTACATCACCACAGATAAGCTGCTACTCCAGTAACACAGCGTAAGCACAACGCTTAACATTGCCGATATATATATCATCGAACACAATAACACTAACGTAAACAATGCGCTAACAAGGTTTTAACACGGCTCTGACATCATGACAGACGTGTGACAGTATGTTGCAGTCACGCCAGTGTTCCACGGGCTGTGGTACGGTCCGAGAGAGAGAGAGAGAGAGAGAGAGAGAGAGAGAGAGAGAGAGAGTGCAAGCAGGGGATATCGACCACTGAGGGGGGGGCTTGGGAAGGCATGGGGGGAAGGGGGGAACGAGGGTCGGTTGCCTTGGGTACCTTGAAGATCGATACACGCCCTCCCCGATCACTGCCACGCCCTCCCGATCACTGCTACACGCCCTCCCTAATCACTGCCACGCCCTCCCGATAACTGCGGCGCCTTCCCGATCGCTAACGTTACCACCGATGCCTCTCCACCACAGCCACACACGTACATTATTCTACAGTCACCACCCACAACAGTACAATCTCCCTTAAGGGTCAGGTCAGGTCACCAAACGGAGGTCGAAGTGTTATGCTCTAGGGCCAAGCCAAGCAAGTCTCTCTCCCTTTTACTCTTCAGAATGTCCCCCTTTTTCCTCCCTTCCCAGTTGCTTCCTCTCATGAACGCTAACGAGTTACATTCGACCTTTCCTAATCTCATCAACATGGCGTTCCTCCCTCCCAGCGGCATTATCCCCCTAAACATTTAAGTCGCGTCACCTTCAACAAAGACTCCAGCCAGCCAGCCCTCGCCCTCCCTCTCTGTCTCTGTCTCCCTGAGGCAGAGGCATACTATCCATTACCTGATTGGACCTCCGCTGTAGCCTCCCCTTCACAGCTATCAACCCTCAAACTCTTCTCTACCCATTTTCTGCCGGATCCCCCAACTCCAGTTTCTTTAATATCCATCTATATTTCTTTCAATTTCCCATCCCTCGACAGGGTAACCTCACTCCGTTGTTTTCTTTCCAACCTTAACCTGTTTTCTGTGTAACCTTGCGGTTCCTGTTTTCTCTTTCCAGTCTAGCTCCATTTTCTGTTCCCCCTAAAGATGCACAGTCATAAGGACGTAACAGTAACAGATAAGACAACGACCAAAGGCTTTATCTACGGTGAGGTTAGCTTTGTCTGTTGGATGACAGCGTGTGGATGTTAATATTGACGTAGCTTATCTTTACATGAATCTATTGTTTGGCTTCGTAAAACTACTGTTTACGATCGTTTTACATCCACATGCATATCCTGTTCCGCCAGGGAGAAACCCTGTCAATATTGAATAATCTTTCCCACTTTTAGTTCAATTTCTCACTCGTTAGGGAACAAGTTTTCTTGGGGCAATATATGATACCTGGTTCGATCAAATTGATGGAATATAAGCAATTCTTGTACCATATCACTTAAGCCCCAACACACACACAACTTTTCTCAGAGAAAATTAATTTACATCTCGTCAGTGTCTGCAAATCTCGTCACTTTATTTGGTACTTTCAATGTCGTTTTTTAACAAAGTTTTCATCATGATCGAGCGCATAGGTTCGAATCCTGGTTGTGGCAGTCGGTCTACAGTCAACCCAGCTGTTCATCCACCCCTAAGGGTTGGTGGGTAAAATGGGTACCTGGCTTAGACAAGGGTGTATATTATATACATATATAGCGTTAACGGAATGGCCTTGATTAGGGCCTCAGCTGCCCTTTCGTATTAGGTAAAAAAAGAAAAAAGTTCAGGTAGCGTTGAGTTAGCAGGACTATACACGGCGTACCCCACACCGGCTCTAGTTAAAGAGCCGAGAGCGATAAAAGTTGCCGGCGTTTTGTTATCAGCGATAAATCGCGCCCCGCTGACGTCCGTCCAGCACGACAACTCCCCCCTGACCACGATAAGGCGACCCCTGGGTATCACGGCCTAACCTCCGACCTGACTAGCAAAGGGTCAGGTCAAAGGCCAGGACATCAGACTTAGGGGTCGTAGCGTCGCCTTTAAAGGCGCGCACCGTCGTAAAGGATGGTACGATCGCACTCTGGGGGGGAGGGTAGGGGGGGAGGGGTCACATTACGAGAGTCGCTAACCTCGACTCCAGGATCTTGTGTTGTACGTGTGTCGCACCGAACACGCTGCCGATGGTGTTGTTATTGCATTTACCTCCACAGTGTATGACCTTAGATCCGTTAACAATGGTCCTCACTTACGGCCTCTCCGTCACACACACCCGCTGTGTCCTCCTCAATGGCTGCGTCCAGCACAGCCCTCCTCCTCTCCTCTCCTCTGTCTCTCTCTTCTATTCCCACCCCTTCTGCTATCACCTTCTCTGTCTTAGACTACCGCCCTTTTCCACCTACTACCCTTCTCTCCGGTCTGACTACCGCCCTTTTCCACCTACTACCCTTCTCTCCGGTCTGTCTCTATTCCTTCCTCTCCCGTCCAATGTGAAATCCCTGGGACGGTACACGATCGGATAGAGGGACGAGGCAGATGTGGACGGGCGGGACCCCTCGAGCCCCAAGCACTAGGGGGTTTCCTTCTCGAGCTTTTATGTCTACCGCCGTCCCCTCGCTCCCCTGCACCAGGTCCCCTCCCCTAGCTTCTGGTTATGACCATACAAGTCCCCGCCAGTCCCCCCCTCACATCCAAGGACACGTATTCCTGTGGTAAAATGATGATGGTTCCGCGTTCTGCTACCACGTCTCCCACCACACAGGAGTATGACTACTCCACACCCTATTTACTAAAGTCTAGGTAAATAACTAGTATTTCATTTATGCGCTTGTAATCATCGCTACAGCCCTTGCTCCTCCGCCTCCTCTAAGAGCCATACCATCAATCTCTTGGCGTTTCTCTAATCACCAATTACTCCAGTAATCCAGAGTAATTCGACTCTGGCAACTGTAGTAATGATTATCTAAAATAATTTGTTGCGTGAGCAGCTCGGGTCATTAGAGGCGCTGCGGACGGCAGTTACACCTTACCTAGTCTCCCTGTAGTTTGGCTCACCTGTGAGCTCAAAGACGAGCCGATCCGTCGTTTGGCTCACCCGTGAGCTTACACATGAGCCAAGCCATACAACGCGTATCCCAGGGGCTGCTCCAGCTCAGCTCAAGTGGCCAGTGTTGCTAGCATATGAGTAAAATAGAGGATCAAGTTCCGTGTTTTCCCGGTAAGAAATAACATCTCGATATTGGTGTTGCCTCAGTGTTCTACAATACAGTGTTCCAGAACATCCGTGAAAGGTTCTTCTTGTGTTCTGGATGAACCTTTGCGATTCTGTCACTGTCTTCCGTGTTGTGTTTCACGGGCTGCCGAGGGCAGAACGCATAGGTTCGAATCTTGGTTACGGCAGTCGGTCCACAGTCAACCTAGCTGTTCATCCACCCCTTAGGGATAGTCGATGAAACGTGTGCCCGTCTCAGCAACATAAAAAATCAGCAGGTACAACTCGGCAAGGTACAGGGGTGAAAAGTTACACTCTGGGTGCTTGCGGCACATCATCATGCAATTGGTGTGTGTGGTACATCATCATGCTCGGGGGTGTTTGTGGTACATCATCATGCTCGGGGGTGCTTGCGGCACATCATCATGCTATTGGTGTGTGTGGTACATCATCATGCTCGGGGGTGCGTGTGGTATGTGGTACACCAAAATTCATACAGAAGTTTACTCCAGAGTGACCAACGGTGGGCTACAGTGGTCATACTTATGAGTAAAATAATACTCAACAGAGGTAACATAATATATAAACATCAGTAAAAAAAACACGAGAAAATATATTCACCACAAGTAATATAATACACAATAAACATTAATAAACATGAATAAAATAATATTCACCACAAGTAATATAATACACAATAAACATTAATAAACATGAATAAAATATATTCACCACAAGTAATATAATACACAATAAACATTAGTAAACATGAATAAAATAATATTCACCAAAAGTAATATAATTCACAATAAACATTAGTAAACATAAATAAAATAATATTCATCATAAGTTTATAATATATAATAAACTTGGACAGAAAAAAAAAATTAAGTAAAATGCTCACCAAAAGGCACATAAAATAAACATCAAAAGAAAAATCCGTAAAATAGTACTCTATATAATGTTGAAAACTTTAACTATCACGACTACTAAAACACCAGGCATTATGAAGCCAGGGCCACACTAATGATGGGGGTAACACACAAAGTATTATGAAGAAAGGGCCACACATGGTGGGGTAAGACACCAGGCATTATGAAGCCAGAGACATACGGTGGGGTAACACCAGGCATTATGAAGCTAGGGCCATATACGGTGGGGTAAGACACCAAGCATTATGAGGACAAGGCCACACATGGTGTGGTAAGACACCAGGCATTATGAAGCTATAGCAACACGATGGGGTAAGACACCAAGTGTTATGAGGCCAGGACCACACACGGTGGGGGTAAGACACCAGGCATTACGAAGCCAGAGCCACGCACGGTGGCGTAAGAAGCAAAGCATTATGAAGCCATGCCACAAACGGTAGGCTAAGACAACAGACATTATGAAGCCAGGATCACACACGGTGGGGTAAGACTCCAAGCATTATGAAGCCAGGGCCACACATGGTGGGGTAAGATGCCAAGCATTATGAAGCCAGGACCACACACGGTGGGGTAAGACTCCAAGCATTATGAAGCCAGGACCACACACGGTGGGGTAAGAAGCCAGGCATTATGAAGCCAGGGCCATACACATTAGGGTAAGACACCAAGCATTGTGAAGCCACACACGGTGGGGTAAGAAGCCAAGCATTATGAAGTTAGGGCCACACAGGGTGGGGTAAAACACCAGGCATTATGAAGCCAGGGCCACACACGGTGGGGTAAGACATTAAGCAACATAAAGCTAGTGCCACATATGGCTGGGTAAGAAGCCAAGCATTATGAAGCCAGGGCCACACACGATGGGGTAAGACTCCAAGCATTATGAATCCAGGACCACACACGGTGGAGTAAGAAGACAAGCATTACGAAACCAGGGCCACACAGGGTGGGGTAAGGCTTTAAAAATTATGAAGCCAGGGCCACACATGATGGGGTAAGACTAAGCATTATGAAGCTAGGGCCACACATGGTGGGGTAAGAAGCCAAGCATTATGAAGCCAGGACCACACACACTGGGGTAAGAAGCCAAGCATTATGAAGCCAGGGCCACACACGATGGAGTAAGACTCCAAGCATTATGAATCCAGGACCACACACGGTGGGGTAAGAAGACAAGCATTACGAAACCAGGGCCACACACGGTGGGGTAAGGCTTCAAAAATTATGAAGCCAGGGCCACACATGGTGGGGTAAGAAGCCAAGCATTATGAAGCCAGGACCACACACAGTGGGGTAAGAAGCCAGGCATTATGAAGCCAGGGCCACACACGGTGAGGTAAGACATTAAGCATAACGAAGCCAGGGCCACACATGGTGGGGTAAGAAGCCAAGCATTATGAATCCATGGCCACACACGGTGGGGTAAGACTCCAAGCATTATGAAGCCAGGACCACACACGGTGGGGTAAGATTTCAGTCATTATGAAGCCAGGGCCACATATGGTGAGGTAAAAAAGCATTATGAAGCCAGGACAACACACGGTGAGGTAAGCTAAGCATTATGAAGCCAGGGCCAAACAGGGTGGGTAAGACATTAAGCATTATGAAGCCAGGGCCACACATGGTGGGGTAAGAAGCCAACCATTATGAAGCGAGAGCCACACACGGTGGGGTAGGACTCCAAGCTTATGAAGCCTGGACCACACAAGGAGGGGCAAGACACCAAGCATTATGAAGCCAGGGTCACACATGGTGGGTTAAGACGCCAAGCATTATGAAGCCAGAGCCACACACATTAGAGTAAGACACCAAGCATTATGAAACCAGGGTCACACACGTTGGGGTAAGAAGCCTAGCATTATGAGCCAAGGCCAAACACGATGGGGTAAAACACCAGGCATTATGAGGCCGGGCCACACCTAGTGGGGTAAGAAACCAAGCATTATCAAGCCAGGGCCAAAAATTGTGGGTTAAGAAGCCAAGCATTGAAGCCAGGATCACAAACGGTGGGATAAGACTCCAAGCATTATGAAGCCAGGATCACAAACGGTGGGGTAAGACTCCAAGCATTATGAAGCAAGGACCACACACGGTGGGGTAAGACACCAGGCATTATGAAGCTAGGGCAACACACGGTGGGGTAAGACTCCAAGAATTATGAAACCAGGACCAAACACGGTGGGGTAAGACTCCAAGAATTATGAAACCAGGACCACACACGGTGGGGTAAGCCTCCAAGCTTTATGAAGCCAGGACCACACACGGTGGGGTAAGAAGTCAAGCATTATGAAGCCAGGACCACACATGGTGGGGTAAGAAGTCAAGCATTATGAAGCCAGGACCACACACGGTGGAGTAAGAAGTCAAGCATTATGAAGCCAGGACCACACAGTGGGGTAAAAAGCCAAGCATTATGAGGCCAGGGCTACACACGGTGGGGTCAGAAGCCAAGCATTATGAAGCCAGGGCCACATATGGAGATAAACCAAGCATTATGAAACCAAGGCCACACACGGTGGGGTAAGCCTCCAAACATTATGAAGCCAGGACCACACACGGTGGGGTAAGACAACAGGCATTATGAAGCCAGGAACACACACGGTGGGGTAAGACTCCAAACATTATGAAGCCAGGACCAAACACGTTGGGGTAAGACAACAAGCATTATGCAGCCAGGGCCACACACGGTGGGGTAAGAAGCCAAGCATTATGAATCCAGGACCACTCACGGTGGGGTAAGACAATAAGCATTATTAAGCCAAGAACACACACGGTGTGGTAAGATGGTAAGACACCAAGCATCATGAAGCCAGGGACACACATGATGAGGTAAGACACCAAGCATTATAAATTATAACCAGGGACAAACGGTGGGGTAACACCAGGCATTATGAAACAAGAGCCACATACGGTGGGGTAAGACACCAGGCATTATGAGGTCAAAGTCACACATGGTGAGGTAAGACGACAGGTATTATGAGGCCAGGGCCCCACAGAGTGGAGTAAGAAGCCAAGCATTATGAAGCCAGGGCCACACACGGTGGGGTAAGATACCAGGTATTATGAGGCCACGACCACACACGGTGGGGTAAGACACCAGGCAGTATGAAGCCTGGGTCACACACGGTGGGGTAAAAGCCAAGCATTATGAAGCCAGGGCCACACACAGTAGGGTAAGACTCCAATCATTATGAAGCAAGGACCATACACGGTGGGGTAAGACACCAGGCATTATGAAGCCAAGACCACACACAGTGGGGTAAGACTCCAAGCATTGTGAAGCCAAGGCCACACTTGGTAGAGTAAGAAGACGAGCATTATGAAGCCAGGGCCACACACGGTGGGGTAAGACTCCAAGCATTATGAAGTAAGGACCATACACGGTGGGGTAAGTATCCAGTCATTTATGAAGCCAGGACCACACAAGGTGAGGTAAGACTACAAGCAATTTGAAGCCAGGGCTACACATGGTAGGGAAAGAAGACAAGAATTATTAAGCAAGGACCACACACGGTGGGGTAAGACACCAGGCATTATGAAGCTAGGGCCACATACGCTGGGGTAAGACACCAGGCATTATGAGGTCAACATCACACACGGTGGGGTAAGAGACCAGGCATTATGAGGACAGAGCCACACACGGTGGGGTAAGACTCCAAGCATCATGAAGAAATGCCACATACGGTGGGGTTAGAAGCCAAACATTATGAAGCCAGGAACACAGTGGGGTAAGACTTCAAGCATTATGAAGCCAGGACCACACGGTGGGGTAAGACACCAGGCATTATGAAGCAAGGATCACACACAGTGGGGTAAGACTCCAAGCATTAAGAAGCAAGGACCACACACGGTGGGGTAAGACACCAGACATTATGAAGGCAGGAACACGGTAGGGTAAGACTCCAAGCAATATGAAGCCAGGACCACACGGTGGGGTAAGACACCAGGCATTATGAGGTCAGGACCACACACGGTGGGGTAAGACAACAGGCATTATGAAGCTATAGCAACACACGGTGGGGTAAGACTCCAAGCATTATGAAGCCAGGGCCATATATGGTGGGGTAAGAAGTCAAGCATTATGAAGCCAGGGCCACACACGGTGGGGTAAGAAGCCAAGCATTATGAACCCAGGACCACACACGGTAGGGTAAAACACCAGGCATTATGAAGCCACGGCCACATAGTGGGGTAAAACATTAAGCATTATGAAGCCAGGACCAAATATTGTGGAGTAAGAAGCCAAGCATTATTAAGCCAGGGCCACACACGATGGGGTAAAACAATAGGCATTATGAAGCCAGGGCCACACGGTGGGGTAAGAAGCCAAGCATTATGATGCCAGGACCATACACATTAGAGTAAGACACCAAGCATTATGAAGCCAGGTCCACATATGGTAGAATAAGAAGCCAAACATTATGAAGCCAGGACCACTCACGGTGGGGTAAGTCAATATACATTATTAAACCAGGAACACACACAGTGTGGTAAGATGGTAAGACACCAAGCATCATGAAGCCAGGGACACACATGATGAGGTAAGACACCAGACATTATAAAGCCAGGGACAAACGGTGGGGTAACACCAGTCATTATGAAGCTAGGGCCACATACGGTGGGGTAACGCACCTTGCATTATGAGGTCAAGGACACACACGGTGGGGTAAGACACCAGATATTATGAGGCCAGGGCCACACACAGTGGGGTACGAAGCCAAGCATTATGCAGCCTGGGCCACACACGGTGGGGTAGGAAGCCAAGCATTATGAAGCAAGGACCATACATGGTGGGGTAAGACTCCAAGCATTATGAAGCCAAGGTCACACATGGTGGGGTAAGAAGACAAGCAATATGAAGCCAGGGACACACACGGTGGGGTAACACTCCAAGCATTATGAAGCAAGGACCACACACGGTGGGGTAAGAAACCAGGCATTATGAAGCCAGGACCACACACGGTGGATTTAGACACCAGGCATTATGAAGCCAGGAACACAGTGGGGTAAGACTCCAAACATTATGAAGCCAGGACCACACGGTGGGGTAAGACACCAGACATTATGAGGTCAGGGCCACACACGGTGGGGTAAGACACCAGGCAGTATGAAGCTATAGCAACACACGG
This sequence comes from Panulirus argus, assembly GCA_038088735.1. NCBI lineage: Eukaryota > Metazoa > Arthropoda > Malacostraca > Decapoda > Palinuridae > Panulirus > Panulirus argus. The sequence continues at coordinate 11,316 of JAYMFT010136572.1, forward strand.
TGGGGTAAGACTCCAAGCATTATGAAGCCAGGGCCATATATGGTGGGGTAAGAAGCCAAGCATTATGAAGCCAGGGCCACACACGGGATAAGAAGCCAAACATTATGAACCCAGGACCACACACGGTGGGGTAAAACACCGGGCATTATGAACCCAGGGCCACACAGTGGGGTAAAACATTAAGCATTATAAAGGCAGGGCCAAATATGGTGGGGTAAAGCCAAGCATTATTAAGCCAGGGCTACACACGGAAGGGTAAAAAAAAACAAGCATTATGAAGCCAGGGCCACACACGGTGGGGTAAGAATCCAAGCATTATGATGCTACGACCATACACATTAGGGTAAGACACCAAGCATTATGAAACCAGGTCCACACATGGTAGAGTAAGAAGCCAAGCATTATGAAGCCAGGACCACTCACGGTGGGGTGAGTCAATAAGCATTATTAAACCAGGAACACACTCAGTGTGGTAAGATGATAAGACACCAAGCATCATGAAGCCAGGGACACACATGATGAGGTAAGACACCAGGCATTATAAAGCCAGGGACAAACGGTGGGGTAACACCAGGCATTATGAAGCTAGGGCCACATACGATTGGGAAAGACACCAAGCATTATGGGGTCAAGGTCTCACACGATGGGGTAAGACACCAGATATTATGAGGCCAAGGTCACACACAATGGGGTAAGAGGCCAAGCATTATGAAGCCAGGGCCACACACAATGGGGTAAAACTCCAAGCATTATGAAGCAAGGACCATACATGCTGGGGTAAGACAACAGGTATTATGAAACCAGGACCACACAAGGTGGGTAAGACTCCAAGCATTATGAAGCCAAGGCCACACATGGTGGGGTAAGACATGCATTATGAAGCCAGGGCCACACACGGTGGGGTAAGACTAAGCATTATGAAGCAAGGACCACACACGGTGGAGTAAGACACCAGGCATTATGAAGCCAGGAACACGGTGGGGTAAGACTACCAGCATTATGAATCCAGGGTCACACACACGGTGGGGTAAGACACCAGGCATTATGAGGTCAGGACAACACACGGTGGGGTAAGACACCAGGCATTATGAAGCCAGGATCACACACGGTAGGGTAAGACTCCAAGCATTATGAAGCTAGGGCCACACATGGTGGGGTAATGAGCCAAGCATTATGAAGCCTGGGCCACACACGGTGGGTTAAGAAACCAAGCAATATGAAGCAAGGACCATAAACAGTGGGGTAAGACAAGAGGCATTATAAAGCCAGGACCAAACAAGGTGGGGTAAAACTCCAAGCATTATGAAGCCAAGGCCACACATGGTGGGGTAAGACAAGCATTATGAAGCCAGGGCCACACACGGTGGGATAAGACTCTAAGCATTATGAAGCAAGGACCACACACGGTGGGGTAAGAGACCAGGCATTATGAAGCCAGGACAACACACGGTGGGGTAAGACACCAGGCATTATGAAGCCAGAATCACACACGGTGGGGTAAGACTCCAAGCATCATGAAGAAAGGACCACATACGGTGGGGTTAGAAGCCAAACATTATGAAGCCAGGAACACAGTGGGGTAAGACTTCAAGCATTATGAAGC
>JAYMFT010136583.1:0-12918 GCA_038088735.1 Panulirus argus
CTCTATATTTCAATTAGGGCCCGGCCTTGATGTGGACTTTTGTCCGTGACTGGAGCCTTCAACATAAAGAAAAAACAGAGTTAATAGCCCGTGACAAGGTTATGTGCTAATACTAGGCCGAACACAGGAGTAGGAGCATGATAGGAAGGCAGAAAGCACCTCTCCATCCACCTCCTCCCTAGCGGCTCAACTGCCGACGAGAAAGATGAGAGAGAAAATGTTAGGGAAGTGAGACATACCACCGTGGAAGTTTTGTAGGAAAGTGTGGACGGGGGAAAGAGTGGTTTCCTGCCCGTGTGACATTCGCGGCACAGGGACTGGACTTTGTAAATAGAAAGACAGGGCTAAAGTATGGATGATGAAAGTGAAAGAAGTCTTATTTTGATCAGCCTAACTATGCGAAAGGAGGCAGTTTGAGTGGTGTGGAAACCCATGTTGAGGATGCTATGTTCCGTGAGTACAGAGGTAAATGATAAGAATTGATAAGTGTTTTCGTCTTGGTAGGTTGTGGGGGCTGTGTTGGGCCTGCGGGTTGCGACTTCTAACAGCTTGGTTGACCAACGGCCCAGTCCAATGGCCTGGATTGTGGGGATGAAAGACCCCACGAAAACTTGACCCGGTATTCAGCGAGGGACCGAGTTACTGAAGGGTCTTGTGGATAGGATAGATTGGAGTTAGGGCAGCGACCCTGGAATAGGATAGTGAGGGTAGGGTAGGGGTTTAGGGGTAATATAGGGGGGTGGTTGAGAGCTGGGACGGGCGTGACTGACAGTGTTAATGTGATATGGCAGGTTTAGTTTCATAGCCGAGAGACAGGGGCAAGAATGCCAGCGTTATGGGCAGTAACGTGGTTGAGTGACAGTAGTATGAGCTGTATCGCAGGTTAGATGCAGTATTATGGGCAATATCGTAGGTAGTAGCGTGGGTTTGTTTGGATCTGGGTTGCCAGGAAATGGGTAACTGGAGGCTCACTTTCTGTTAGGAGCCGTCAGGGAGACGAGTGAGGAGGCACCATTTCTGGACTTATTTCATACGAGGCATACGAATGATGGACTCATTTTGGAACCTGCTTCACTGGAGATGAGTGACCATGTCCTCATTGTGGACCTGGTTCTATGGGGACGATCAAGTTCGTTCAAGACTAGTGATGAGGGACAAATTTTGGACCCGGCTTATTGGGAATGACAAGGGATTCATTTTCGATCTGGTTTATCAGCCGTACGATTGGTTGGTGGTTTTACTTTTTTTGTTTTTCATTGTCTATTCTTTTTTCCATTATAGAGGAATTTACGTGTTTCATGTATTTTTCTTCGGGATTCGGGTGGCGAGGGATTTTTGTGGAACTGGTTGATCAGGGGAAGACTAGTTTGTCTGAGAGAAATACGCATATGGTTTTTGTTTTCTGACACCGTGTCTTGTAGTTGTGAGGAACGAGCGGCAAGTGGGTCAAGGTCTTTTCAGTGTTTGCTCTGAGCTCAGGACACTGTTGTAGGCGGCGAGGCGAGATGATGGCTGGGAATTAGTTCGCCGGAGAAGGATAAGTAAGAGAGAGAATAATATGAAAGGAAAGAGGGAGGATGAGGAGGAGGTCTAGACAGACAGTCGATTGAACGCTTGAGTGTAAAAATGGGCAGGATACACACGGACACGGACGACAGTCTTATCAGACATTGGACACGAAGACAAAGGGCAGCCAGTCGGTAACAGGTAGGGGGAGGGAGGAAAAGTACGCTCAGTGGAAGTAGGGGAAGATGTCTGTGATTGTACGAGAAATATTAGATGGTTGAGAAAGGGGGGAGGGTAAGATGGAGGTAGTGTTAGAGCCTAAGGAAGGAGATGGAAGGGAGGGATAAAATGCAAGATTTGGGAATGGGTGGGATAAGGAGTGAGGATGGTGGTGTGGTTGGGGGAGAGGAGTGAAAGTGGTAGTGTGGTTAGGGGAGAGAAGGGAGCGTTTAAGGTATGGTTGGGTGTAAGTAGGCGGCAAGGAGTGAACATGGTGGTGTGGCTGGGTGAGAGAAGGGGGCAAGTAATGAGAGTGATGGTATTGGTTGAGGGAGAGAAGAGGTAAGGAGTGAGTGTGCTATGGTTGAGGGAGAAGAGGAGACAGGGAGTGAAGGGGGTGGTTAGGTTGAAGGAGAGGACAGTAGACAAGGAATGACATTGATGATGTGGTTGAGGAAGAGGAAGGGGTGAAAGAGTGATGGTGGCAGTGTGGTTGAGGGAGGGGAGGAAGTAAGGAGTGATGATGGCGTTGTTGGGAAGATATTACCAACTGAATGTGTTTGACAGTCGATAACCACATTTGTGCAACTGGTGTTGCTGATCAAAAGTGATTCCTTAAATGTGCAGATAGTTGAAGTAAAACTAATTTTTTTCATCCATGGATTGACCTCTTTCCTATCTTATACCAGTTTCTGCAGTAGCAGGGTTAACAAGTAGACTGAGTGATGTGCTACACTGAAGGATTACCTTTCCAGTTTACTCTTGTGACTGGACTTGTTTAGGCTTGTCCCTTGAGCAGGTTAATTTGCTAATATTACCTTAAACTTCGAACTTCAAGATAGGCAAAATTTCAGACGAAGAAAGCATGCAGAGATTTGTAATGGCCCATATTGATGCAGTAAAGGAACTAAACTACCAGAAACAAATAAAATCACTTGAGATGTACTCTCAGGAGAGCAAACGAGAGAGGTATATTGTTATATACTTGTGGAAAATCATAGTAGGCATGGTCCCCAACCTACACTCAAATTTGATTCCCTGTTGGCATAATAGGCATAGAAGACTGAAATATTACCTCAAGAAGCAAATGGTACAATACACTCAAAAAGTGAAAATAATGTCCAGAGCCACAAGACTATTCAACACATTGCCTGCAGCCTTCAAAAACTCAATGTGATGCACAGTGGAGAAATGTAAGAAATTTAAGTAGTTACAAAGATGCCGGACCAACCAGGCTGTTGTGGCCTAGAGGCCATATCTTCCAGCAACTTTGTTAACTGGTGATCCAGCTAAGCAGCATGCGCTCATCCCAAGTTTTGTGGGTACGAGACCTCTGAAAACATTGGTATGTTGCTGTAGTGAGCACAGTTGAGTTGGCTCTACCAGAACTAGTGAAATGGGATGGTGTCCCTCAGCCTAAAGGGTGCCCATACTCCTCATGCTGCACATCGTCATTCTTATGCTTTACTGGCTTGTCGTGATTGATGTAGATTAAGAACATGGATGCTATTTGTTTTCCATCTGATCACATCATAAACCAACAGGTCTTGTTCTCTGGTTTTTCCATGAGCTCCTCAGCTAAGGGAGAGGGAACCCTACCCAGTCTTGGAGAACAAGTTTTAGGGGTGGTGACGTGGATGAGAGAGAGAGAAGGGGGCTAGGAATCAGGGTGGTGATGTGGTTGGGGACAAAGAATGAGGATGATTTTTTGGTTGGGGTAAGGAGGCAAGGAGTGAGGGTGTTAGTGTGATGAGGGGAGAAATGGGGGCAGGGGGTGAGGGTGGTGATGTGGTTGGGTAAACATTACCAGGTGGACCTGTGTGACATTAGCCACTGTTGTGCGTCTTGTGTTGCTCATCGTAATGAATTACTTGTCCATGATTAATAACTTCATTCAAACTAATCATTTATATTTCATATTGTGTATTATGTTATGTTATATGTTTCTTTGAATATTTATTCAAACACAGGCTTTAGCGCCATTTGCAGACATAAGTTTGGATTCTAATCATCAATTCTCAACCGTGTGACTTGACCTCTGCTTTTCCTGTTTTTTTCCTAATTTCCGCGGCGGCAGGGTTGACAGGTAGGCTGGGTGATGTGCTGCACTGGGGGGGTTACCTCTCGGCCTGCCCCTCAAGTCAGGTGACACTAGACCAGTTTGTGCTTTACCTTTTGCTGCACTTGGCAGAGGTGTGGCGGCTCTCCTGGAGCTGGTGAGAAGGGGCTGTGACCCTTGGTTTGCGGGGCACTGCCTGCTGTGGCCAGCCCAGGGGGTGCCCTCAGCCCTCCTGCAGCACGTCACCATTCTCATCTTAGGGGTCATGCAGAGAGGGAACCTTAACAGTCGTAGAGAACGGGAATGCACATGTACCCTTCTAACCGGACCCGCATCCTAATTTGTCCTGCTATTTTGATGTTATCTTGGACCATAGCGCATTCTACTGAGCATCCTGTAATGTTATGCATTATACCTAGTTGTTCATTATTGTGCCAGACCTGGGAATGTTTTCTGGGTAGGTGAGAATGTGGGTGTAGTGTAGTGTGGCGTGGGTGAGTGTGGGAGTGGATGGAGGACGGGAGCGTGGTAGCATGCTCCGCTTGGAAGCCAGTGCTCCCCACCCGCCTCTTCCTCATGCTCCCCCATGGTAGAAAGCAACACGCACTACTCACGCAGCAACTGACACTAGTCACCAGTTTGACCGTAGACTATCATAGTAATGACTACAATACACACTCTTCACTGATTAATTTTAACAATAGTGCTAAGTGTCTAGGTAGTTCATAAAGTAATAAATAGAGTATTTATTGTCAGTGAATGTCAAGTAGACTAGACCCCCTCCCCAAACTCACACACACACACACACACACACACACACACACATTGTGGAAGATTATAGTGGTGAGTAAGCTGGTCACTTAACAGATTTTGTCAGAACCTGGAAGGACCCCCATACACTTCTAGTGGCAGGATGCTGAATTGTAGTCGTCTGTTTTGTTAAAATGCTTGTGCCTGGTATATCATGTTCCTCGCACTTGTGGGCATAACACATGATAGGGGACTGTCACTCTGTTAGCTTGTATTAGATATAGACATTTACAGATTGTTTATTTTGCAAGTGTTGCTGATATTGTGGTGCAAGTCTTTTAAGAAATTTGTTTCATCACAGTTTTACTGTTTTCAAGTTATGGCTGGTTAAGCTGTCCATATATTAGCAACATGATGAAGTATTTGGACTGTTGATGTTTGTAGCACTTCAATTACCAAAGTAACTTAAACTTTCTTCTGATTTAAAGTGATGTACACGTGTAGAATATTTCATATGAATGAAACAAAGCTTTCGAAACCACGCGATCCAGATAGGTTATTTGATCTAGTGTTGGCAAGTGGAGGATGGCAAGCCAGGCAGCTACACTTTCAGCACTGACTCACAATGCTGTCTTTGCCCCTTACCCACAAGTATCCCCAGCAACCACCTCATCCTTTATCAGGAAATATATGACATTCATGTGATTCATGTCACTGTAATTATATTTTTTTTCATATTTCCATTATTGTGATTTTTTTATGGAAAGTTGTTATTTTCCAAAGAAGTTCTTGACTAGAAGTTGGATACCCCTCCATCTACAATAGCTAAGTACCTATATGAAGCTGGGAAGATTGGTCATTCTTGAATGGTTGCTCTGATTAGGAGAGGATTGACTTATCCTTGATTAAAGTACTGTTCTCACTTCTGCAGCATCCTTACATTTGAAATTAGATCAGTCTGATGTATTAACTTTGTCATTCTGATTTCAAAAACTTCATCCACGTACCCAACACTGCATTGTTCGATCCACTTACCCTACACTGTACTGTTGATTCTCTTTCCCTTCTCTTTTTTAGTAGTGTGAGCACTTTCTACTCCCAGACACCGGGTCACTCACATACCCCTGCTGTCATCTAGACAGCAAATAACTGCATCACAAAATTATTGTTTGGCCAGTGTCACCTCAAGGATGAGCTTTTGAGATGCCTAGTTTTTTCCCTCCAAAACAAGGCATGGATCCCCCCCCCCCAAAGCACAGGGAGAAAATTCTATGCCAGCTGGGCCTCATGCCTTAAACTTTAATTGTACAGCTTTTTGAATTTTTTGCATATTGTTTGCAGTAACACATCATTTACTGGAGCATATATTTTTGCAGTAACACATTATTTACTGGGCTTATTCTGTTTATCCCCAATCATACTACCATACTCCAGTACTACAAAGTTGATTCTTTACATCTCTCCCAAAAAGTTTGTTGCTAACCTGTTATAGCCTCTGGTTGTTCTTTCTTTGCATCTCAGAATCGTTCTCTGTCAACAAGCTCATTGGTTTAAAAATTTAAATGTTCTGATAAAGTTTTCCTTTATTCTTCATTCCGATCAGATCTGTAGCCTATGACCTCCCATATTAGTTCACCTTTTTTATAAGGTACCATCTTTGTTGTCCTGTTTTGGACCTACTCTGTGTTACTTTGTGAGGTGACCAAACTTAAGAAGAATACTGTATTCTAATTTATCTACTGTACAATGTAGACAGGTTTTTATCAGTATTCCCTGAGACTATGAAAGATATCCAAATGAAATCTGTATAACAGTATTGTATTTGGGGGATGTGTGATTCTTGCCAGACGACTGACTCTTATACAGTCATTTTCAATTTTCTCAGAAGCATTTAATTGTTTCATGTCAGAACTAGTACACAGCATCATGATTGTATTAGATACTTAGGTAGCAGATTACCAGAGGGCAATTCAGTTTGACTTATATGCTTCTCCCTCACTTTTATTGAAAGTAGTGTAGTTAAAAAGATTAGATTTATTTTTTTCCTGTGTTCCTGCTTTGGTATAAATGCAAGTAAGTAGCTTTGGCAACATTTGCAGAGGTTTATATTGACAGAGTCTTAGCATCACATATTTTATCCAAAGTTTGCTGATAACCAAAGCAAGTGTACCTTATTTTCTGCTTTGCTAACACAGATTTATAGACCTATGGAATGAAATGTTTATAATTTTGGGGGGTACCAGATGTCAGTAGTTGACTTCATCCAACTGATGCTGATGGCCTTAACTTTGACAACTCAATTCATGACTTTCTCCTTTAACAGTGCCATGTGTAGTAATTGTCTGTTGTAAAACATGAATTTCTGAGTTTCTCAGATATGGAAATAAATGGAGTCAGTTTCCCAAGACTAACTTACTTATTTGACATACTACTAAAGTGATCCAAGCCTACTATCCATAGACAAGCCACCACAGACTGTTCTCTGGTTTAACCTCAGCCAATTCGTATGTCCTAGTTTAGCCCATTGACACCACACCATACCTCCCACCCCTTTCCATGTGTATCAGTTACATTTTTACCTTGTGCTTGCCATTAACCATCCTGAATGTTCAGGCCCCAGTACCCCAAAACTCCCTTCACTCTAACATATATTCCCCTTGTTTCCTCCTTTCTGACATGTAGATTCTTTGTCTTAATGTAATCATTCTTTCCATGTACAAACCATATCAATACACCCTGGGCAACTCTCTTCTTTGAGTGTACATAGTACCACACCTCTTTCTTCCACTCTCATGTTTTACACAGTCATTCCTTTTCACACCACATATAATATTCTAGCATTTCATTTCAAACATGTTCTGTCATTCACCATCTTTCTTATTTTTGTGAAAGCCCAAAGATGCACATCCTCATAACTTTTGCAGTATTACTTCAAATATCCATCTTTGCCTTAACATACACTGAATGTTCCTTCCACAAGCTGCTAACTGCACCCAGGGCTATAACCTCCTCTTCCACCCTATGACTTACTTCAAGCCCAGTGGTTTCATCTTTTGCAATATCCACACCCAAGTACCAAAAGCATTCTACTTCTTCCAGGTTCTTTCCCGTTCAGACTTACAACCAAACCATCTTGTTTCTTTTCCTTACTGCATCTCATTATCATACTTTTTTCACGTGTACTCGTAGCATTCTACTTTCACACATGCAACATTCCCAGACTCCAAGTTGTAGGGTTTCTCTATTAGTCTCCTGTTAGAGCATCTTCCAAGAGCAACTGATTCAACAGGTCCCATGGAGCCCCCCTCATCCTCATTATCCCCAGATCTGCTCTTTGCTCGAAGACCCTTGCATCCCCTTCCCTAACCAATGAAACAACCACAGTATCATTGTATCTTTGACATAGACCCACACTCACTCGGAACCATCCACCCTATTCCTTTCTATTTGCACACCAGCCTTACTCTTCTTAAAAAAGCTCCTCACAACTTTCATTAACTTTCCATTTACCTCTTATATTTGAAGCAGTTTCCACAAGGCCTCTCTATCATAAGCTTTCTCCTAGTTCATAAATGCCTCATCATTTGGCTCATTTTCTCCTCAAAGTATACCTCACAGATTCTTCAAACTCTTCAAACAAAGCAATGATGCTGTAACCAGCTACTGAGGCCATAACAAGAAACTTAGCAAGAAGCTTCTGAAGAGGTACTATTTTAATATCAGGGTGGTTGATGGTAGGAGTAGACTAAACAGTAAAACTGAATGCTGGCAGTATGTACATGTTTCATTTGGTGAAGAAAATTGATGGCAAAGAAAATTCCAAGAGACAGTCCCCTTAGTTATAAAAGCCTCAAACTACTCTATGATTAACAGGTCCAGATATTGTTTACCTTTGCTTGTCCCCAGTCAGATGTTCTGTGCATACCACCTTCCTCTTAATAACAGTAACAGACCATCACAGCACCAAGACAGTACACAAGTAACAGTCCACATTTAGAATTACATCATGGAGGAGTTACTATATACGATGGTTCAGAACGGTCTGCATCCCTGAAGAAATCAAGTGTCACCCTCTTAACCTCAAAAACATGAATCCAGCCTACACTCTTGCATTATCCTATAATCAACCACTCCCACTCAACAAAACACCAACCACACTAGGTAATGCATATAACGCACACATTGTATCAACTTCCTGCATCACAAACATCAACACAGAGGCAAGAAAAATAAATAGATAGATAATATACCTCAGAATGCTTACTAACACCAGTCTTTTGGACAAGAAAAGGAACCCCGTGTTCTTGAATGAACATTTCTTCCAGTCCACCCAGTCAGAGGCAGACTTTAAAAAACTACAGAGCAGAAAAAGCAGAGCACTGAAAACAGTTACCAGATGCTTAACAACCACAGGCATTCAACATTTGCACAGCAAAACAGAAATGCTTGCTTCCAGTGCAATTCCCCTCCATCATACTCATCACTTTTGTACATTCCCCAATCATTTGCTTTCTTACCTACAGGGTAATTGCAGGTAAGACCCAAACACATCCCTTTTTCTTTCACTGCCAGCTTACCTTCCTCACACCACTCACTACTGTTTCTCACCTATCCACCTCCCACCTTCCCCATGGTCTGCACTTTCATTGCACATGTAAGCACTGCTTCCCCAAAACACCTCTCACTCCTCACCCACTCTGCTAACTTCATTTTTTCTCACCTTTTGCCATTCTCCCCGCACTATTTTATGGTATATATTCTCACAAGTCTCTTTTCCAAACTTGATCACTTTCACCACCCTCTTCTCACCCATATCATTTTCTCTTTTCTGGAACTCTACAAGCCTTCATCTTGGCCTCCATCAAGTTATGATCATACATCCCACTGGCTACTCATCTTAGCACATTCACATCCAAGAGACTCCCCTAAGTGCTGCTGTCATTTAATACATAATCCAGTAATGCCCCCTTACCACTTTTCCTACTCTCCCATGTAAACTTATATATATCCCTCTTTTTAAATCAGATATTCCCTACCAATCACCAGTCCTTTTTCAGCACACAGCTCCACAAGCTGTACACCATTTTTATTTAAAGCACCGGATACCCAAACCCCCCAGTTATACTCACTACTGCCACATTACTCACTCTTGCATCCAAATAACCCATCACTAATACTCGATCCCGTGCATCAAAGTTGCTGACACACTCTCCCTGCTCCTCCTAAACCACTCTCATTATCTTCCTTCATTCTCTCATTTTCAGGTACATGAACACTAATAATCATCCCCCTTTCATAATCCTCTTTCATTTGTATCCTTCAGCAGCAGTTTTACCCCTTCATTGGGTCTCACTTGACTTGATTCTTAAGATATTCCAAAGCCATTTACCTCCTTCCCCTTTACCTTTGTTTCACTCATGGTTAGAACATCCAGGTTCCTCACCTCAGAAATACTACCTATCCTTCCCTTCTCATCTTTTTTACATCCAACGCACACATTCAGATGTGTTACACATGACGACTAGACAGCATGCCTTAAACCTTATTCTTGATTAAAGAAAATGAGATGATGATAGGTGTAAATATCACTTAGTCAAAGTGGTGACATCTGGACTGCTGCTGGCTACCACTTGCTACATGCTGTATATCATTCAAGAAGTCAAATAAGATTATGTTTGGGGTTTAGAAATATCTTGTTTTCTATAAATTTACCTGCAGGTTTGGGGACAGTATTTCTGTTGTATACAGAAATATATATGTTGAAATATACTTAAATTTATGATTGTCTGTTTTGACTGTGTATCATATATTTTGATGAAATTCTCATGAGAGGAAATTGCCTTAGATGGGGCCTTTTTGTCCGTTAGGGATGGTATGTGGGAAGTAGGTACCTCTCTTTTTCTACCACTAGTAACATTGTTTCTCACCACTAATTTAAACTCCATTGATTTGATGAATATTGTTTTGTTTGCTCATGTGGGTTGTCAGGTTGCTACGATAAATTTTGGATATATCTTGATGTAGCATGCATCATTTTTACAGCCAGATTTGATAACTCCTGCTACCAGCCAGGCAGCATTGCTTTCATCGATAATACTTTATTTGATATTCACTTGCAGAACTCTATAATGAAGCTATATTATAAGGGCAGTTTCAGATCCACATCCATTGAATTTAGAAAATCTGGTTCTAAATTGTAAGGCTTAGAGTTTCAGGTGTAGCTTATGCAGTAGTACATAATATACTGTGGGTCATAACTGGTTGTCTATCAAAGGAATGGCATAGTAATGTATCAAAATTATATGAATTTGCCCTTGAGTGGCATGCTCTTACTCCTTTTCAGAATTATGACCTGTGTTGCTGCAAGTTCCTTATCAGGAAAGTGATACCTTTGCATGCCCTTGTTGCATGACTGTTAGCTGGCCGTCAGCATTTAGGTGTACACAGAGATTTGATCCACCCTGCATTTTAGAGAGGTGGGCTAACCACCATGCTGAGGACATGCTAGGCCTGGGACTAATTTAATAGATGCTAACAGTTAGATAAAACATGCATGGGTGGTTTGGTTGGTGCACAGATAAAATGTCACCAAACATGATGAGAAAATTGCAACTTCAAGTAAGTACAATACTTGTGATTTACTACACTAAGGGGACAAGCATAGTGCAGTGATGTCAGGTGGTCAGCTATTAATCATGCCAACATTATTTGCTTGGCCTGACATGGTGCTACTCCATCTTGGAGCTTTGGTATTATCAGGTATGTTCTTGATTATGATTAATGCTGAATGTACACTTTCACCATTCATGATTCTGATTAAAGCATGAATTAATCATCATTTAAATAGTAAAACAGTTATAGATTGGCATGTAGAAAAAACGTACACTGGGTATTTTAATGGTTTTGCGAGATTTGTTGTTATTTTCCATAAAAACAAAACATTTTATATTATCTATACACATGTGAATTGCTGTATTTTTTAAGGCTCACAATACATTTAAAAATGTTTTCGAGAAATACGTCTGCTATCCAATGTACGAGTATTAAGATACCAAGTTGATTGCTTCTTGATATATATAAAAGATAAACTAAGCTCAGCAAAGGGCACCAGAAAGGTTTAACATTATAGATTTTGAAAAGAATTGCAAGTTTTACCCTCTTTATTTTTATTATAAACTTGGGGGTTAGAAATGCACTTTACTGTATTTCCTTGCTAAAATTAAGAAATTTTTTATTATGATATTTATCGATGAAAAGGCCAGTTTTGAAAGAAGTGCCATTAAGTTAACATACTGCATACCAAAGGAGTGTCCTTTATTGGCTTTTTGTGTTCTCGATACCTTCATGTTCTGTCTCTTAGACATAGGACAAGTGAAATCCAGTGAAAGAAAATTTTGTATAAATTTTCCTTCAGGTAGATTTTTTCTTTTTTCTTTTTTTCAGATGTTGATTATTCACATGTGGAAGATAAATGGTATATTTTTATTCTGATTTTTTCTTAATCTAATTTTCTGGGGGGAGGTACTACATATTAAAGAATATGTAAATAAGATAATCATCAAAATAACTCCCCAGCCCTTAAGTATTAAATTTTAAATGTAAATATATATGTATTCTTACAATGTGATTTTACTGATTACTTTTGATTTCTTACTCCAACTCCTGTATTTAACTTAGAAAAGCTGACAGAAGTATAAATCAGAAACACTGCACTGGGATGTTTGTAAGTCATATTAAGATTTTATTATCATGATATACTAAAATGAAATTTAGGCATGAGCTTGAATAGGAAAAGATATTATCACATGGAGTATTAATGGTAATTTTATTACATGCTTTCATGCTTGTTTGCCATTTCCAGTATTAGCAAGCTATCAACAGGAGCAGATGAAGAAAACACTGTCATGTGTATATCACCAAAACCATAGCCTCTTGCCCATAACCAGGCCGCCACAGACCCTTCCCAGGTTTACCCCAGCTGCTTCATATGCTCTGGTTTAGTCCATTAGCAGCAAATTGTTCCAATTCACTTCATCCTATGCACACCTCTCACCCTTCAAGATATGCAGTCACAAAGCATTCAGAATCTTGTTCATTCCATCCTTCCATCTTCAGATGTTCTCCCCCCACCCCATCTACTTGTCCCCTCTATTTCTGACACATATATCCTCTTTGCTAACCTGTCCTCGCTCACTGATCAGCGTATACATGTAATTAATCACACACACACACACACACACACACACACACCTCTCTCTCTCTGTTGTGTTGCTGTTAGCTTTCCTTACACATCTCTCTTACCTCTTACCCTACATTACTTTATATATATATATATATATATATATATATATATATATATATATATATATATATATATTATACTT
>JAYMFT010136594.1:0-12918 GCA_038088735.1 Panulirus argus
TAATAATAATAATAATAATAATAATAATAATAATAATAATTATAATAATAATAATAGTAATAATAATAATAATAATAATAATAATAATAATAATAATAATAATAAAATTATAATGAAAATGACAGTAATAAAGTGGGTGAAGAGGCAAAGATCCTGGGAGCACTGAGAAATTTGTGGAAAGATAGGTCACTGCCTGGGAGGGTAAAGATAAGTATGTTTGAAGGTATGGTAGTCCTAATGGTGTTGTGTGGATGTGAATGTACAGGAGAGAGTGAATATGGTAGAAATGAAAAATGGGAGGACATTATGTGGTTTGATGAGGGTTGATTGAATAAGAAATAATCTAATACCTACCTCCCTATCTTCAACAGGATTTTGTCATGGTGGCAGGGCAGGGGTAAAGAAAGGTGTAGTACTGACTAGAGTATGAGCGTGAGAACTGAAGAGAGTGTGCTGCAATTGCTTAGAAATACAGAGAAAGAATGAGTGAGGAGAGACCGACAAAGATGATGTATGTGACAGAAGTGGAGGGGACGAGGAGAAGGAGACCAAACTGGAAATGGAAGGATGGAGTGAACAAGATACTTTTGAGTGCTTGGGGCTTGAACATAAAGGAGGGCATAAAGCATGTATGAGGGTAAGTAAATTGGATCAGTGTGGAATAAAGAGGGTGACATGCTGTCAGTGGCTTGAATCAGGGCATGGGAAGCAGCTGGGAAAAACCCACAGAAACGTCCATGCTACCTAATTGAGATTAGGGGGCTGTAGTTTTGGCACCTTACACATGACAACTGGAGAATGAATGTGAGTGACAGGCCATTTCTTCATCTATTCCTGGTGCTGCAGAGCTACTTCATATGCAGTGGATTTTCTACCGGTAGAATAAAGCACATACATGAATAGAATGGAAGGAGGATGAGTAGCTACCAGCATATATGTGATGTTACCATGACTGTTTTAGCCTTTTATTGATTAGGTAGTGAGGGAGGTAAATGTAAGGGTCTTGAAGCATGGAGATAATTTGCAGTGTGCTGAAGGGTGGTAGTGGGAAGGAGAATAGAAAGTAACTCAATTGCTGTTTGCAGATGACTTGGTCCAAGCAACAGACTCCAGAGAGGGTGTTAAGACAGTTTGGGAGAGTGTGTAAAAGAAGGAAATTGAAAATCACCATGAAAACAGTAAGATAATGAGGTGCAACAGGGGGTAAGACAAGACAGTTTGAATAAGAGTTTAAATGGGGAGGACCTGGGAAAGTGGAGACCTTTATGTACCTTGGAGTGGACATGGCAGCAGATAGAATCATGTAACTGAAGTGAGTCACAGGGTGGAAGAAAGGATTAAGGTCCAGGTCATATCAAAGACTAGATGAAAGAAACATCAGTGCCCATAAAGGCAAAGATGGGTATGTTTGAAGGTATAGTAGTCACAACAGAGGTGTATGGATGCAAGACTTAGTTCCTGAATGGAAAGGAAAGGTAAAGGATTATTGTGTTAGGAATGACATGGATGAGGATGATGGGTGCAATGGGTAGTGTGAAACAGGCTGATCATGTAAGAAAAGACAGTTAGTTAGGGAGAGGTGTGATATAAAGCATACTCTGACTGAAAGGGCCAACCAGTGTGGGATGAAATGATTGGAGTTCATGGAGAAAATGAGTGAAGAGAGATTGATGAAGAGGATATATGTGTCAGAAGTGGAGGAGCAAAGGGAAGTACCTACAGTAAGCATTTGCCTGAAGCAGGTATAGAGCACAGTGGTTAGTGAATATCTTGAGGAGACCAAGGAAATGGAAGGATAGAATAAAGGAGGCTTTTTTTAGTATAAGGGCCTGAACATTCAGGAAGATAAGAGGTGTGTCTTGGATAGAAAAAAAAAAAAATGGCTCTGATATGGTATACTTGGGGGCCACATTCCTTTAACAAGCTTAACCAAGGCACATGAAACACTCAAAGAAAACCATGGAATAATTTATGGGGACAGGCTGTCGATGGTAGACTGGATTTGGTATATTACACATGTCAGCTATATAACTGATGTGTGCAAATGAGACTATTTGTTCATCTTTCCCTGATGTTACCTCACAGAGGGTGAAATGGGAATTAAGTATAAAAGAATCATTGTTATTATCCTCTCCCACTTATTAAACATGCAAAATTATCACACTGAAGAAATATCATCCTTATAAACAATTTCAATCAAACTATGAAAGCAGTCACTCAGAACTTAACCATTATACTTGAAAAAACAAATCTTGAAACACCTACACCAAACCTTATGAAATAAGGGACTACTATGAACCATCATATAAATAAAATATAAAATGCAAAGTTCAAACCTTCAAGTACATTTTCAGAGTGGTATATGAAAAGCTTTGCAAAATGAGAAATATAAAAACACAACATACAAGAGTTGAGACAAACCTGGGAAGAATAATGGTCAGAAGGGAGAGGAGGATAATCGCAAGTCTCAATTTTCTTACAAAGTGAATATAGATTCATCTTATCACCATAAAATGGACTCTGCAAAGCTGCCATCTGAAAACAGAAAATGTGTGAAAAATCATAATCTTTTATCATGTTAAGGCTCTGGATTAGGCAAATCCTTTTGTTACAGAGAGATTGACATTCCACAATGAGACAAAAAAGTAGACATATCTTAAGCTTCAGCAATGCATAACTGGATGCAGCATTCCCCTGATAAAACTGATTGGTTTGGTAACCTTTTAAAAAATAAAGTCAGTAATATTAATAGCAAGTAATATATCAATTGGACTTTTTGAATTACTAAGGTAATAATAATTATGATATAGAAGTAACTCTACTCCTATTAATGGTTCTTTTCTTCATCCACATTCATTGTAGTTCAACTTGGTAGCTTGCTGCACACTGTAAAACTATAACACTTTTTTACAAATTTGTCATTACATCCAGCTATTTCCTGTGCAGGCTTCTTTGACTGCTTACCTTCCTGTTGCCCATTTCTATAACCAACCTTGTTCAAATACCTTGAAGCAATAATACTTTCCTCTGACATATTTTTCTAGTACAGGAATCCCTTGATTTAATGGACCCCAATATAATGGACTTTGGGTTTAACGGACTGGGCAAATAATAATACTTTAATTAACAATAATTGAAAAAATATATAAAGAAATAAAAAAATCTCAAATGCCACACCATGCACATTTCATATTGCACTTGTTTTTGGTAGCATGGGGTATACTCACTTTATTTCAGTCTCGGTCTGCCTCAAGCTATTGTACGGTCAGGTTGCATACAGAAAATTGTGACTTTTATTTATCAAAAAATTTTGCAATCCTTACAATTTAAAATGGCATCATGTGATAGAGGAGTTACAAGAAAGCGTGTAAACTGTACATTGTATTACTGTATATTGTATCAAAAAAATGGTTACATTTGATTTAATAGACTTTCAGCATTAACGGACACCCCCACCCCTCTATTAGTCCATTAAATCGAGGGATTACTGTACTGCAAATGATGACTCTACCATATCAACATATCCTTCTTCAGCTTAATTCTAAACTTTGCTATTGGGACTTCAATACTAGAGTGAGATAAGGTCTGATAATCAGTGTCTTGAGAGATTCAGTATACAACAATCTACTTTGACTGGAGTGTGCAAGATTTATGACACATGTAACAAGATGATATTCAAAATCTTATTCGTTAAAAAAATCTTATATGGTGGCATCTTTTAAGTAAGCAATGACTTAATCCTTGATTATTAGATTTGCAGCATTACTGAATTATGCTTACGTTATCATGTACCCTCTGTCCACCCTGCACAGTCTCAGGTTGAAACTTATATCTTGGTGGTTGCAGATTAATAGAGTTAGCAAATCATGCATTATTCATCTCCAAGATAACACAAATCTTCAGTAATGGTACTGTAAATAGTTATACACAGCTTTTATTATTATCATGTGGTAACAACTGCAAGTATCACACTGCAAAAGTTCCAAAAGTTTTCAAATGAAAAATTTTCAATTGGCATGATTTAAAGGAAAATCGGTTTTGACTATGATGTGCACTGATTTGAATACTGATGAGAACTTTTATAATGAATATAACTTTGGTGTCAGAATAATCTGTTAAGCTGAAAAAGTAACTGTAGAAGTACATCAGTGTTGTGTAATGTCATCATTTGTTTACATGTTTTATTTATTTGCTCTTTTTCCTAACATTGCTATACATAAAATGGGAATATAATGGGGTCACTGTGTGGTATGGTTGAAACACAGTGGAAGAGAATGAAGCAACCACAGTTGCTGTATGATAATGATAACATACTATTACTTGAATCAGAAGAGAAGTTCAACAGAATGGTAAATCACTTTGGTGAGGTGCACATGTAGATAGTGAGTGTAAAATTCCCTTAAATGCAAAGGTTTTGCTTCTAAAAGAGTTGGACATTCTCAGCATGATATCAGTATTAAATGGAAAAAGATGTGGAAGTTGTTATGGAGTTCAGATTTTTGAGAAACAAAATCAATAAGGACAGCTGTATGAAAGAAGTTAAGAGAAAAGATAAGCAAAGAAGTTTGTGAGGTGCTCTGAAAGCCTTGATGAATCTGAAAAAGTGAGGCATAATGTGCAAAAAGACTTCATGAAGGGTCACTTTTTCCAGCTCTTATGCTCTGATGTAAAACATTAGCAGTGACAAGTAGAATTTAACAGGAATGACGGATGAGCTTCTAAATACATTAAGAATAAAAAGAAAATTGACTGAGTACGGAGTAATATAAGAAAGACATATGGTGTGAAAAGCTCATTCAAAAGGCATGAGAATTAAAGCCTCGTCAGATGGTATAGTAATGCACATGAACAGAGAATCATTACAGAAGCTTATGCATAGATGGACAATGATGTGGGTGGGGAAGTTTCTCCATGAACCATCCTACTCTACTTAACAGCAATTCGTTAACCAGAAGTTTGCTATAACAGATCTTATTTATTAGTAAACCACTGTATCTACTGAAGGTCTAAAACTCATTATGAGTGTTTGAATTTTTATAAAGTTCAGTCTGAGTGGAAATAAAGAATGAAAATCTTTAAACCCAGTTTAATTGTTAATAAAAGAAACTAATAATAAAAGACCAGCATTATCATTACTTTAATGTACTCCACAACCAATTTAATAGGGTGGACCAGGTACATACAGCCTCTGAACATTACTTATGTACACATACTCGACCTATTCCTTGAGTGTTAACCACTTAAGGTCTCACTATAATGTGTACAGAGAAAAAAAGGATGCTTTAGCAGATAAGACAGATGATCCTACTGCCCCTTCCTATTCCTCCCAATAACTCCTTCATGTTTCTCTGCAAAACCATTTTAAGAAGCATTAGTCACAGTCTCTGGTAAGTGCTCAAAATATCTTTATCAACATTTTTGTCTCTTTATTACAATTAATTATTGATACTTTATCAAAACATGAAAATCACATCGTATCTATGTTGAAAATAAGGCTTTCTGCATTCTCACGATTGTTTTTATTTCATCTTGGGGCCGAAATTCTTTCTGAAGGAACACATTTCTAGTTATACGATAGGAATCTATGAGTAAAATATATTTCACATCAGAATTTTTGCTTAACCCATTCACTGCAGACATGGGTGTTACCAGACTGCCCGTTCAAGGTTAAACCATGAGTGAAAAGTCACCTTTGGTGAGGCTGTATCACTAGGAGTATGGTTTCATCAAAGAACTCCTTAATGCAAAGGAGGCTATATTTCCCTGCTAATGGAAGTAGCATAAACATTTCCATATGCCAAGGGTAACACCAGGACAGAAATTGGTCCTGGGTTAACTATAATAATATGAAGAAACTGCAGACATGTCAAATATGATACCTCACTTCTTTCTCTGATCACTGTGACCATGTCATGTAAGATTTCCAGAATTTTAATTGCCCTTGTGCATATGTAGGTGGAAAATATGGTGATACTGCATTGATGCCATACATTAGTTACAGACTTAATTCATACATATTGTTTGTAGCTATCAGAATGCCAGTGGAAGGTAGTATATCATATTTTGAGATGCCCAGATAGCAAAGTCTATAATGTAAAGTAAACAGATTAATATAAATATATATGTATATAAATAATGTAACATGTATTGCGGGAATCATAACGTGTGCATTGTGAGATGAACATTTTTTACATGACTGGGAAGGATGACACATCATACAGCAGGCAGAGTTACAGCCTAAACATTTATTCATTTCATACTTTCACCATGACACCATGCCACCATGCATGGAAACAACATGTTACAGTATTGATATGCATTTTTTAAAAAAAAAACTCTTTTGAATGGCACAAACAGTAAACTAATAAACTCTTTTTGCTGAATTTACTGAAAATTGTCACACAGAGGGCACACTAAGTATCTAGAGCAGCCACAGTCATAGGGTTAACAGCCAACTTCTCAGAGATATCTATTTCATTAACTATGGGAAACTTGTATAACAGAAAATGTGTATAGAATACTAATTAAGAATCATACTGTATCTAAATGCACACATTAAACATAGATCTGGAAGAAAATTTTCTATTCACATTTTCCTCTGTTGTGAATACATACAATAGCAAAAGAAAAAAAAATATGAAAGCAAACATTTGCAATGTAGCTGATGTATGCCATGCAGTTAGATATTAGATCACTATTTATCATCTTAATCTACCATGCCATTATGATATTATCTTTCCCCATTCACAGGTAGCGAATCAATTGTATAAACTTATTGTAAGTTGATACAAGCATGTTGCAATGCCAAATTCTCACTGCACCTATGACAGACAATGATTTTAAAAGATGGGGGGTGCCTGCACAAATTTTGATGATTTAATTGACTTACATGACCAACTAGAATACAAAGCATATTCTGTCATATCTTTAAATGCTACATAACATATTATTAGTTCCCTTTGATAAACCGAAAAAGGAAATAGAAATTAGATCAACTGCATCCCAGTCAGGCATATTTACCTAACATTATCAGAACATTTCATATATCTAACCAAACTATACAATGAGAAAATTGATTTAAAGCATCACACACTGACAAAATAGCATGGTAGAGACAATATATATGACCTGGGATTAAGCATTTTACTGGTACAAAGGGAGTAAATTTTACCTCATAGAGTAAACATCCAAGAGACCAGATATCACTCTTGAAGTTGTATCCATGTTCGTGGATTCTCTCTGGGCTCATATAATATGGTGTTCCCACCAGTGAATGTGCTGCTGTTGTTTTAGAGCTGAAGAACCTTCCCAAACCCAGATCTCCTAATTTTACAACTCCTTGGGCCGTAATGAAAACATTGGCTGGTTTGATATCTGTGAGAGAATAAAGAATCATTAGGATGGTTTATTTTAAAGCTAACTTTTGCAGCAAAATACAATGACATAATAGATGATTCTGCTTTCTGAGAGATAATTCTGAGCCTCAATAATGTGAAGTGAGGGTATCTCTGCTTGCACATCTTGCCCAGACATCACTCAGAACTATGGATCACGAAGGTATTCCTAAAAACCATAGCGTGGTGGGAAGAAAATTTTTCAAATAGTTATCAGAGAAGAATTCTTTTTCTTGACTAATTTCTATTTTTTTCTCTGGGACTATAAGCCCCTAGAATTAACCTGGAAGTGATACCCCAGTTCTCATTTCTGTGTGCAACTATTTTCATTGTGTACAACAGTTCTGTGATTGACACTTAGAACATTTAAAAGCTTAAATTAATTGTTTTTTGTCAGATACTGAAGCATGGAATAAGTTATTCTGTTTGGGCTAGGGTATGCAACTCAAAAAGAGTTAAGGGCAAGCATTTCTTCCAATGAGAAAACTGTCGTGTTACATTTTGTTCTAGGGCAAAGTCAGTATTATTTCCCTCAATATTTCTTTTTGATGTAAAAACCATATGCTACAGTAAGAAAACAATATATCCATTGGGAATTATAAACTTATAAGTTAAATATAGATCCATTATGTTACCTAAGATTACCAGTTAATGACTGCACATTAAATAAAGTCTCTTTCATTCTAGCTAGTGTTAATCAGAATTTGTAAAGACTAAACAAAACACTAAGATAGGCAGACAGGAAATGCTAACCTTAAAACTCCCTTGGGGCTGTAAGTCAACAGGAACTATGGGCAAGTAATTCTTCCATTTAGAAATCTGTTTTATGTTACATTTTGTCCTTCTAAAGCAAAGTCGGTATCATTTTCCTCAATATTGCTTTTTGATGTAAAAACCAAAGGCTATAGAAAACACAAAGCTATCCATTGGGAATTTGTAGTTTTTCAGTTAAAGAGAGAACCTTCATGTTACCTATGTTTACCAATCAATGACAGCACATTAAATGAAGTCTCTTTCATTCTAGCAAGTGTTAATCTGACTTTGTAAGACCTAAACAAAACATTAGGTTAGGCAGGCATGATATGGAAATCTTAAAACTGCCTATCTAGGATCCTCATTTAAAAAAACACTTCATAGGAAACCTGAGTCAGTTGTTTGAGACTAAGAGCAAATTAATGAACAATTAAATTAATATGAATTACAGCCCTTGACAAAATTTGATAGCCATGACAAGGACTATGAGAAAAAAGAACTTTGTTAGTCAATGGTTATCTTAAACTTCGAAATACAAAAGGAAACATTTCTTAAAATCAAAACTCTGAAACTCACACTTCAAGAAATTTAAGCTAAGGATTGTTCCAAGTTGACAGCTTGAGATGCAGTGAACTTGGATAACTGGTGCACTTAGAATAAGCTTTTGGATGTGGTGATTGTAAAAACTATTCCTCATCAAGGAATGTAATGTCACAAGATAACATAATCAATATGAAGATATTTAAGGTAATGAGACACCATCCAACAAGTAAACTGTAATCTGCAAATGAGCTACTAATGACATTACAGGATATATATCTCTGACTAAAAAGGATACATTCTGAAAAAAAAAATATTATATGTAATTGCTCTAAATGTTTCTAAAATAAAGAGATATATTGTTTTTTCTGATGAAAAATATTTTGTATACAATTTTTCTGTACAGGGTATAGATTTTAGTACTGTAATATGTTTACTGAAAACCAAAAACAATAAACACAACATTTTTAGTGACAATTTTTACTCTTATTTAATATGAGAGACAAGATTCTTATTTTACTTAAAATCAACTTACTAAGTTACTATAGGGGAAATGGCTGATCTTAACAAGAAAATGAAAGTTAAGATAAAACTGTCACAAATAATTCTACATACAAAAAGTGCAAGTCAGTAATACACATCAGGATCAAAATGGAACTACCTTACATTTCACATTTGCCCTATAGCTTTCATAAAGATTCTCCAACTGATAAACTAGATAATTGCCAGCAGTAGGGATTGTTTCATCAGTTTCTTTGATTGAGATTAGAAATCTTATGGAATTTAAAGCAAACCAACTGTTATCATCATTCTGAAGGCTATCTATAAACCTCCCTAATAACTCTGACATGAATCCAAACACCCACCAAATTTCTGCAAGGAAAGTAAAAAATTCAAATATGAAAATGCAAGCATCATGAATAGAATGACACACCACCAAAAGTCCCATATCCTGAAAGACTCCCACATAACCTGATCTGAATTTGTTTCAATATTCACAGTAGCAATGGAAACTTAAGGACTGTACAGGAAATATACTATCTAATGAAGGAGCATGGTTGCTAAAATTAACAAGCAAATAAAAGGAAAGAAAAGATATAAGCATACCCACTGATTCCAGTGAAGATACTGAGCCCAGTGCAGTAACAGAATGTTCTGGATGCAGAAAAAACTAAGAATTCTAGAAATTGTCTAGAATCATAAGAATAAATATTACATATACAACAGTCATTCTCTTGAACCCCATGATCTCTCTGTGTTGAAGCAACATCCCCTGTGCCTCACAGTGAACATTACTCATTGAAATATAATTTTGCCATTATGCCAAAATCCTCTGAAAAGAAAAACAAAAATGCTTAATCGCTAAAAAATGCCATGACACTGGAAAAAATTAGAAAGGAAAGTAAATGTGGTAATCCAATTGAAACAGTACAACCTCATGCAATATAAAAATCATACATCAAAGAAGCAAAGCAAATCATCAAAGACTTTAGTGTGATTAGTGAATTCTAAGGATTTTCTGTAAAACTTTTTATAATTTGGGAATGAAAAGGAAAAGTCCAGTAATAGAGGAACAATAAATGAAGATTTATATTCTTTAAGAAAAACAGGACACTATGATACTTTTTCTTCATCTAGAGTCATCAGTGAGTGCTTTTTCACAAATCACTTGCCATGTGATTAAGAGATAAGACAAACTGAAGATCCAGGCTATTTGTTGCCTTCGGTTGGGTAAGGTACTATTTGGGGTGGATAGCAGTTAACTTGTGATCAGCTAAGCCAGTCTGTAACATGACTGATGGTACCAAACAGAAATGACTCAAGATTGGGAGGATCCCATTGTCTAGTGGTTGTGAAGCAAATAACTCAGTTAAGTAATCTGACTGCAGTTTTAGTGTGTTAATGATGTTTTACAAAGAACAGGTTTACTGTCAATTAAAAGAGTATATTTTTCATGCCATCATTTTCCTTTTTTAAAACAGTACTACAGATGAATCGACTTGAATGTAACATTCATTAAAGTCTGATCAGTTTTCAAATAAATATGAAAAAATCAGGTATTTAAGTTTTTATCTTTTGCTAGGACCATACAGTTTACTATACAAAACTTGGAACACTACTCACCCCTATGCATGATCCTTTTTGAATGCATGTGATCTAATGCAGAACAAAGCTGCACAAAGTATTTCCATATTGTCCTTTCTGGAATAAGACGCTGCTGTTTTTTGAAATGTCTAATCATACGAGATAGATCGCCTGCATCTGCTAGCTCCAGAACAATGTTAAGCTCGTTGTCCTCAATGAAAGATGCAAGGTACTGAATGATGTTTGGATGATTGAGTTTCTGTAAAAAAAGTATTGATTTTAATCTCTTTTGTTTTAGCAGGACATAAAACTTAAATTCCAACTCAAACCTATTAACTAAATATTGTATTGTACAAATAATTTCATGACTACAATCTGTATCATCAAATAACCAATCATAATTAGTGAATGCTGTACTGATTGTAGAGTTTTACATTTTCTCTAGGATTATCTTAATTTTCTATCAATTACAAATTAGAATAAATGAAATCTTGTTACTCCCTTTTTTTCTGTCAAGGGTCCAATCATCAGCATCCACAGTTATCTTAAATGCTTTCTCACCTTATAAACACTTCTCTCCTTTTCTTATTCATCCCCTTCCAGAATAGTTTGTCATTCTTTTCTAATTTCTGATTTACTTTTCTTCTGAAATCTCCACTTTCTTTCCTTTTACTGATGAACATTATATCATGCTTTTCACTCTTTTATTCGAAACTATATATTCTAGATTCTTCTATCAAGGAAAAAAGTATTATAATTGAAATGATTCTTTGCTCCTTCAAAACCCTCTCTTTTTCCCCACTAACATTCTTAAATCTTCATTTAACCATGCTGTACCTTTTTCCACAAGCTATATATGTCATACCGCACCCAATGGCAGCCTCTAATGATACACTTTCATACTACCTCCACATCACTACTCCCTCACCCTTTCCTGGAAGATGAATTTCACCTTTTAATTCACCACCTTTTCAATCTTATCCTTTTCATTTTTTCATTCATATTTCTTGTCCTATGTCATCCAAATTAATGATTATCCAACATACTACTACTACATGATATGAAACAAAAACTCTCAACCTTCTCCTTGACTGCACAAATCATTCATGCTCCTATCCAACTTGTCATCCTGTGTCTGCACCACATACATCTATGAATATTTTATGTCTAAAGTATGTATTTGAAACACTCATTCCTGTTAATACACAAAATCCACGTATTCTTTCACCTTTATCATTAATATTCAGGACCTTATTCCCATCTGTCATCCATAACACACAGTTTCTTTCATAAATCTGTGTCTTCTACTGCTCTTTCAGGTATTCTCTTTTTCATTAAATAGCCCATATGCAACCATTACTGATAATCTTAACCTGTTTCATTTGAACCTCACCCAGTTTCAGTCAAACATCTTTGAAAATCATACATCCTTCCTTAACCATGTCATGCCTTTAGTTGTAAAATTTCTTGTATCAAAGGTGTTACTGGTTTCCACCTCCCTGCGGTTACATTAAAAGTGAAAAGTGACCTTCAGCAAGGTTGTATCATCATCTGTTTACAAAAGAGAGTACATTTTGTCAAAGAACTTCTCAC
The DNA here is from genome assembly GCA_038088735.1 of Panulirus argus. Lineage (NCBI taxonomy): Eukaryota > Metazoa > Arthropoda > Malacostraca > Decapoda > Palinuridae > Panulirus > Panulirus argus. Next base: position 12,366 of record JAYMFT010136594.1, read on the forward strand.
CCCAAAGGAGTCCATCATTTCCCTATTACCAGAAGTAGTGAAACCCTGGAACTGCAGGAGCTCCTGAAAAAGGGTCCCTGAGTAGCTAGAAATTCTTTTATCATCTTGCAGGTGTTACCGGATTCCATCTGCCTGTGGTTACACCAAGAGTGAAAAGTTACCTTTAGCAAGGTTGTATCATCATCTGTTGATGAAAGGGAGTGCTGTTTTATTAAAGAGCTTCTCACCCTAAAGGAGTCTATTCTTTCCCTATTACTGGAATTGGCACAGCCTTTGAGCTGCAGGAGCTCCTGAAAAAGAGGTCCTAAAGTAACAAGAAAGGGATCCTAGGACAATAGTAAATGAATAAATATATATCACCTTGCAAACCTAATTTCAGACCCTTCACTCAATCCCACTCTAAGGACTCAATACCTCTCAGCCATGTCACCAATAACCCAATTTTCCCTATCTAAACATATCCACATCTTTTATATCTCTCTACCTTCTCATGTCTTTCCCAACAACTATGACCTGGCTCATTTCAAGAGACATGTTTTTCACTTTCTCAAAA
>JAYMFT010136605.1:0-26981 GCA_038088735.1 Panulirus argus
CCCCCCCCCCCTTTTTTTTTTTTTTGCCCCCGTCGTTGATGTCTTTTTGACGTGTCGTATCAGTTCTCCCTGCGAGGGATGCTGTGTTCCGTCCTCCGTGGGTGGGTCCCCTGGTCCCGTGTGTCGGGTCCTCGAGTTGTCATGTGTCAAGGGGCTTCAGTGGGGGGAGGGGGGAGGGGTGGATAGGTCCGGTGTTGTCATGTGTCAAGGGGCTTCAGTGGAGGGGGGGGGTGTCTGTCCAGTGTTGTCATATGTCAAGGGGCTTCAGGTGGTTGGGTCCTGTGTTGTCATATGTCAGGGGCTTCAGTGGGTCGGTCCTCCGTTGTCACGTGTCAAGGGCTTCATTGTTTGTTTCTTCTTGCCATCTGTTGTCACTTCATCACCCCCACCCCACCCCGTTGAGATTATGTTACCTGTTAACTACTTCTGTTGTTCTTAGACGTCTGCCTCAGCGCTCCTGTTGGGCTGTGTACTATTAAAAAAAAAAAAATAAAAAGGTAATAAACTAGAATCTTCGTCGTGACCAAAGCCACGCTTCGGTACACCTCATTTGCAGCCGAGTTGTATTTAATGTTCCTGTAACTTTTTTTGGCATCGCATATCAAAGTAAATCATCAGTACTCCTGTAGGTTTGTCAAGTCGAGGGTTGGATATACACACCCAACCCCACAGTACTCCAGCACAAACTGTTCTAAGAGTTACCTTTCGACGTTTAAAGTCTAGTTTTCGTGGTCCGTTTCCTTTTTTATTTCTCTTTTAATTATATGTCCGTTATGGATGCCAGAAAGACATGAGGAAGGGGAGTGGTCACTGGATAATGATACTGGTGTTGTTAATGTTGGAAATTACTGCCGGCGTATATTCCAGTTCACGTTGGACTGTTGTCTCCGAGTGTGTGTGTGTGTGTGCGTGATGCAGAGTATTGTCTCTGTTGTGGCTCATTCCCCTACCACTGCCTCACCTGTAGCTCATACACTGTATCGTTTTCGTATGTTGTAATTCACACGAGACAATTTTTGCCTCCTTGTTCAAGTGCGCATTAAATTGCTGCTGCTGCCCCCCGCGCCCCCCTGTGTATATTATAGCACCAGTTAGATTAATCTGTTTGTGCCGGGCGCGCTGTTATGTCTGGAACCACCGGTGTGACTCGGACAACAAACTCGTTTACCTCCAATTTATTGGACAGGTCTGGTCGTCTTTGTTGATCATATCTTGCAGCCGGCCGGCCGGCCAGTCAGTCAGCCCGATGTGACCTGACCTGGTTCTGTCCTGCCACGGGATGGAATCCTCCCTGGTTTCTGCTGGGGATGTCACCTTATATATATATATATATATATATATATATATATATATAAATATCTTCCTTCCCTTCTTCTGTGTCTTCTTCTACTTTTCTGCGGTTTACGACTTCGGGCGGGGGTTCTGTCTCGTTCCACCATACCCCCCACCCTCCTCGGGGGCACAGGAAGGGATGATAGGATATGGTGCGGGAATGAGGGACGTGGGTACTGACGGCAGGATCCCTCAGCTCCCTTCTCCTCCTCCTCCTGCTCTTCCCGGGACGCCTGTGCGAGATCTGATCAAACGTACCCGCAGCCTGGGACCTTGTGGTTAATTTGCGTTGGTGACTCCTCTTGGGCTGCGGATGTGCGTGCGTGCGTGTGTGTGTGTGTGTGTGCGTGTGTGTGTGTGTGTGTGTGTGTGTGTGTGTGTGTGTGTTTGTGTGTTTGTGCTTGTGTGTGTGTGTGTGCGTGCGTGCGTGCGTGTTTGGCTGGGGTAGAATGTGTTGGTGACCTCCTTCTCCACCACCACCGCCACCACCGACACCACCACCAACACCTTCACTATCTCCTCCAGCCGCAGTCGAAGGGGAAAAATGCAGGTTTTGCCATTTTCATCCTGCGTTATTATCTTCTGGGTAATGAGGCAATGATTGTGTAATGCTGGCTAATTACTGGTCTATTATTGTGTTTCGTTCATCGTCTCTCGTATCGCAATTGATAATAAAAGTAAAGTTGCTCGCCCGCGAAATTATTTACGTGCGTGCGATTCCTCGCAGCGTGAAGCAAGAGGTCCGATGCTTTTCCAGAGGGGCTTTTTAGAATCGCGCTGAGTTGGTCTCTGGTCCAGTCAGTGGTTGTGAGATTTCCGCCGGCAGTCCCCGAGCGCTTAAGTAAGCGCCTTCACTTTCCTGCGGTCCGGGAGGTGAAAGGACGGAGGCAAGTCACGCTCTTCTCATGTGAATGGATTTTTAATCAATGGAAAAAATATATGTATATATATATTCTCTTTTATTCATGTCGAAGATTCTCTGTCGTGGACGAAATGCCCCATGGACCCCAGGCACTTAAATGAAATATAAACATGACTAAAGAGGAAGAGAGAGGAGAAAGTAGTGTAAAAGTTATTTTTGTAGATAGTGGGTCGTAGTGTTAAGAAATACGTAATGATTGGGGGGTTGGCGAAGATCCGAAAGCTTAGCGGTGCAAGGAAGGAAAGAGAGATCACAACATCCCGCCTTTTTTTGAGTTCCCGGTGGCCGCACATTAGTAATCACGCGACGCAGTGGCTTCCCGAGTGTTGTGTGCGTGATCAAGGCATTGGCAGAGGTAGACTAGCAGCCTGTTCTCGGATGCAAAAACTAGAGTAATATCTGCAAAGGAGTGGAGGGGAGGGCGTGGTGAGCGGGGAACAGCGCAGCGGCTTGGTACACGTGGGTCAGATTTTTTGAGGTTAATGAAGGAGAGTTGATAAGTCAAGTCGCATTGGACTCGACCCTCTTGAATAAGCATTGGACTCGACTCCCATAAATTGGTTTGTAGACCCACTAACTAACTCCATGCAAGGACGGATGAATACTTTGTGCATTCGGAGCTGCTGTTCAGAAAGGAAGAATTTCCGGCACGTGAACAGGACTCCCAGTCTCTTAAGGGTAGATTTGGCTGCTTGTGTCATCGTGTGGGGGGTGCATTAGATGCTACTGAGGTGTTATATATGTTTGTTGTGTTGAATAGTGGTGGAGTGTAAGGTCCATCACAGGAGAATGGGAAGTTGGGAGGAAGTCTAGATAGAGGAATTGGCAGAAACTGCGTTTTTGTTAGGCAGTAAACCTTAACTAGGTTGCTTCTGCCACACTGGGGAGAACCCCTTCCAAATGTGAGTTTACGGAGGCAGTTATGATGAGACGAAAGGGGTGGATCGAGCAAGACTTTACGTATGAGGATAAAGAAATATGAAATTATTATAATTTTTTGAGTGTGTGTGTCCAGATATATTTAGCCACAGAATAAAGTTGCACTGGTTAAGTTCAATGTTCTTTGAAGTGTTTTGAGGTGTTGTTTCACTCTGAGCGCGTTGTTACAACCCTTGGCCCGGTGGCACGGCCTTTGACCTGAACCCCTTAGAGGGCCAGGTCGGAAGCCAGGGGTCATCATACCCAAGAGGTCGCACCCTCGTCGTCATCAAGGGTGGTGCTCACTGGTGCCAACCCCAAGAGAAGGACGCTTCTGTGTCGACCGTAGGAATTTTATTGTAGTGGTGGTGTTGAGGACAAGTTGACAAAGCAGCGTGTGTAACGATGGCCCCTCTCTCTCTCCCGTGTTACAGGCACGCCACGACTCACAGGCACGGGCACCATCTCGGTGCTGGTGCAGGACGAGAACGACCACGCCCCAAAGTTCGACAAGGACGAGTACGAGGCCGCCGTGAGTGAGAGCGTCGCCCCAGACACCCAGGTGATCGCCATCGCCGCCACCGACAGCGACGCCGGCGCCAACGCCAAGATCAGGTGGGTGGTGAGGACTTCATGCCCCTCGGCAGGGGTCCTGCTGGTGAGGCAGGGCCTCATGCCCCACACTAGGGGGTCTTGTGGTGAGTCAGGGTCTCATGCCTCCACACTAGGGGGTCCTGCTGATGAGGCAGGGCCTCTTGCCTCTCACTAGGGGTCCTTCCCTTGAGGTTGATGATACAGGGGACTCATTAAGAGGTCCTTCTTCACTTGCCTAGTGTTAGGGAACTCGCTAGGGGCACCTGCGAGCCGGGGACTCAGCTCTCACTGGCCCCAGTGTATAGCCTCTTCCTCGTTCGGACAGAGTTGCTGTGTCATGGGAAGGAACACAGCATCCACCGAAGTACTCCCGAGATCTTTAATTAATGGGCATCGTCTGGTTTAAGTCTTTCCAGAGGTGTCGTGTTCCTCCGTGTTTTCTGAGGTGTTCTCTTGATTACCGAGCCTGCCGCCTCTCGTTATGGCGAGGCACTGTGCTCATTGCACCGTCGAATGTCCTGTTTAATGACATCCCCCTCGCAGCAGTTGCAGCAGCAACTGCGGGGAGGGAGTCATTAGAATGGCCCTAGTGGCTGCAATAATCACATTACATCATTGTTCCCGCATCTTGTTATACGGAGCGGCGCGGGGCGGCGGCAGGCGCTCCTGTAAAAGCGTCGGGGTCTGAGTGGAGTCCTTCCTTCCCTCCTTCTCCCTCCTCCTCCTCCTCTCCTGCACTGAATTAATGCGATGATTTCATATTCCGGTGCGGGAGATGTGTGTGTCTCTCTCCGTCGGTTGCTTTCAGCGCTTGCCTGCTTGCCTGCCACACACACACACAACACACACACACACACACACACACCCACCCTCACCTCTCCTCCTCCTGCCGCATATTCCTCCTCCTCCTCCTGCCGCATCCTCCTCCTCCTCCTCCTCCTCCCCTGCCACAATGGTAGAGCAGCTTTGTGTCTCATTGGCCACGCTTTCCCCGTCATTGTCGAGTCCTCGGGCAGGCTTCCTTCCTTCCTTGCCTCGCTGCCGGCCGGCCGTTCCATCTCCATCTCTCTTTCCCGGTGACACTCCCACTCTCTCTACTTTTACTCGGTTATCTGACTTCTTTATTTTTTTTCTTTTTTTTCATTCGCATCTTCATTGACTGCTCTGACTGTAGGGTTTCTACGCTCGTTTGTGTGGGCTTCCTCTCCCTTCCTTTGTCGCCTGACGTTGTATTCTACACAATTGTTCCTTTGTCGCTACGAATTCTTGTTGTATTCTGCACAGATGTTTCTGTGTCATTACGAATTCTTGTTATGTGTTCTTGCTATTCATTTGCCATTCTGTGTTAGTCTGTTGTCTCCACGGTCCTGCCACATCTTTCGTGGTATCCCCGACCCCTCTCCTGCACTGCCAGACCCTATCTTTCTTAACAACCTCCATTCATTCTGACTCTCTCTTCTTCCCAACTCTCCGTATGTCATTTTGCGTCACCCTCTCCTTCATAGTCGTTCCACGTCCCTCTCGCTGCTCCTGGTTTGTGTACGTCACCTTCTTGTCTCTGTCGGGGGGTTGACATCCCCGGCGTTCCCTCGTGTGCCTGTCGGTGTTAACTACACTTCTTGACCTCCCCCATCCCTCCACCCCAGACAGGTACTCTCTGGCCTTCATGTACTACTCACCAGCACAGATCCAGGTACCCTTTCCCGTCACTCCCGTAGATAGATACTCACTGGAGTTCACATCCTCACCAGCGGTGGTGACCGAGGTTCCTCCCTCCCCTGCAGGTTCTCGGTTCATTCACGTACTCACCGTTCTTGACACCAGACGCCTCCCGTCTCTGTAGGGACTCGGTGGCACTCATGTACTTACCCATGTTGACTCGGACTCCTCTCCTCCCTCTTGGCACTCATTTGGCAGCCATGTATTCTCTCACTCCTGCTGACATAGGCTCCTCCCTGGCACTCATGTACTGATTTACCCCCTTCCACATATCTCCTGCGGGTGGTGCCACCACCAGCCTTGCGACATCGCATCCTCACCAGTACTAATACATAGTGTCCACCCCCCTTACAGGTACTCGCTGGTGGAGGGCGCGGCGGGAGTGTTCACCGTGGAGGAGTGGACGGGGGTGATCCGGACGGTGGCCCACCTGGACCGCGAGAGTGTGGCCCGCTACTCCCTGGTGCTGCAGGCACGGGACTCCTCCCTCACCGAGCCACGCTCGGCCACCACCCAGGTAAGACAGCTTCCTGGTCGTCTTCACCCAGAGTCCCTCTCGACAGCTTCTCACTCGGCGAAGCCCGTACCGAGCTGCTCTTGATACATGAATTTAGTTATTGCCTGTGCCGTATAGCGACGAGGGTGTTTGCGTCACGACGAAGGTGTTAACGATGGCCGCCCTTTGTTCCTCAGGTGAGGGTGACCGTGACGGACGAGAACGACAACGCACCGACGTTCTCCCAGGGACAGTACCTCATACACGTACCCGACCCCATGATTCCAGGTAAGGGCCCCCACGGCGTCCATTCCTCTTCCAGGCACACCTCTCTCTCCCTCTCTCTCTCTCTCTCTCTGTCTCCCGCTCTCTGGATGGGTATTTGATCTGTGGACTCGTCAGTAGTCCATTCCAGTGTGCCCCCCCCCCAGAGGTTGACATGCCCTCGAATCTATCTCTCCTCTCGAGTTGCCGTTAATTGGTACTGTTAACGATGAGGAGACTTGTATGGTGGGGTCTCCTCCACCAAAACTTGGGAAAGTTCAAAAAACACAGGTCATGTAGACGAGTAACCAGTCACTCTGACTGGAATAACCAGTCACTCTGACTGGAATAACCAGTCACTCTGACTGGAATAACTGAAATGTCTCAACTAAGAATTTGTCATTGACACGATCCAGTAATACGTCAGTCTCTCCTGAGTAGTGTTGAACCACCTCGTCTCTTCCAGGGAACTTTGTCTTCGGGGGCGAGGCCTGGGACCCGGACGAGGGCGTCAACGGCCGCATCACCTACTACCTCTCCGGCAACGATGCCGACAAGTTCTACATGAACCAGGAGACGGGGGTGATCAAGGCGTCCACGGCGCTGGCCGGGGAGGCCGACTACGAGCTGGAGGTCCTGGCCACGGACTCTGGGGACACGCCCCTCTCCACCAGCGCCAAGCTCCAGGTCCACCTCCGACCCAACAACCTCTTCCCCGTCTTCCAGCCGCTGGAGAAGACCTTCAGCTTCAGCGAGGCGGCGCGGGGAGACCTGGTCACTACCCTGACGGCCACGTCGCCAAAGGCTGGGCCGACAGGCTCCGTGCACTTCAGCATCGCCGGGGGTAACGTGGGCCAGGCCTTCACAGTGGACGAGAAGACGGGGGAACTCAGGATCTCCCAGTACGGCCTGGACTACGAGACCGCGCCTCGTTACGAGGTGTGGGTCGCGGCGCAGGACTCCGACGACCCTCCCCTCGCCTCCGTCACCCAGCTGGTCGTCAACGTCACCGACTACAACGACAACGCCCCGGTGTTCACCCAGGCCATCTACAACGCCAGCATCCTGGAGGCCCAGTACCCGCCTCAGCTCGTGGCCACGGTCAGCGCCACGGACCGAGACTCCGGCACGAACGCCCAGGTCATGTATCAGCTGAGGCGAGACTCGCCGGCAGCGGAGGCCTTCACCCTGGACGCCGAGACGGGCCAGATCTACACCAAGATCCAGCTGGACCGGGAGGAGGTGGAGGTGTACACCCTAACGGTGGAGGCGGTGGACAAGGGGACGCCGGCGCAGACGGGCACGGCCATGGTGGTCGTCACGGTGCAAGACAAGAACGACAACCCGCCTCGTTTCACCCGCCTGTTCAGCGTCAACGTCACGGAGAACGCCGAGGTGGGGACGTTTGTCATCCAGGTAACGTCCAGCGACCGAGACATCGGCGAGAACGCCAACGCCACCTACAGCTTCACCGAGAACCCCGGGGGCAAGTTCTACATCGACTCCGTCAGCGGTAACGTGACCGTGGCGCGCGCGATCGACCGGGAACTGAACGACGAGTACCTCCTGAAGGTGTCCGCCGTCGATGGGTCCTGGCGCGCCGAGACCCCGCTGACCATCACCGTCCAGGACGAGAACGACAACGCCCCCGAGTTCGAGCAGAGCTACTACGTCTTCAACTTCCCCGAGCTGCAGCGCAGCGTTGCCTTCGTCGGGCAGGTGACGGCCACGGACCGGGACAAGCAGGGCCCCAACAGCGTCGTGTCCTACTCGCTCAAATTCCCCTCCGACTTCTTCAGCGTTGACCCAGCCAGCGGCGAGATCCTGTCCAAGCAGGCCCTTCAGTACAAGCACACGCTGAAGGGCCCGTCCCCTGAAAACCAGTACCACCTGACGGTGCTGGCCACGGACAACGGGAAGCCGCCCATGTCGTCGGAGAGCTCCGTCGTTATCAACGTCGTGGACGCCAACAACAACCCACCCAAGTTCTCCCTGGACCGGTACTTCACGCCCGTGCCCGAGAGCTCCACCGTGGGCCAGTCCATCATCCAGCTGAGGGCCATCGACGACCGGGACTTCGGCATCAACGCGGAGATCGAGTACCAGAAGGTCGGAGGCAACGGGACGGACTACTTCGTGCTGGAGCAGAAGACCGGGTGGATCACGGTGGCGCGGCAGCTGCAGGGACGCGTCGACACCCAGTTCGTCCTGCTGGTCCGAGCCCTGGACCGCGGCGTCCCCCCGCTCCAGGACGAGGTCCTCGTGACGCTGGTGGTCACCGGGGAGAACAAGCACGCGCCGGAGTTCACGGCCCTCAGTTACCAGGTCATCGTGCCGGAGAACGAGCCGCTGGGGTCGGCGATCGGGACTCTGGCTGCCAAGGACAGCGACAAGGGCCCGAACGGGCTCGTCCGCTACTCGATCACGAGCGGCAACGAGGCTGGCAAGTTCGCCATAGACAAGAGCACGGGGGCCGTGACCATCATGCACCCGCTGGATTACGACGCCGTGCAGGAGTACAGGCTCAACATCACGGCGCACGACCTGGCCTTCGTGCCGCTCCACTCCACGGCCGTGCTCACCGTCATCCTCATAGACATCAACGACAACCCTCCCAGGTTCAGCCAGCAGCAGTACAACGCCTACATCGCCGAGAACGCCAACGCCGGCACGACGGTCTTCAAGCTCAACGCCACGGACATCGACTCGGCGCGGAACGCCGTCATCCAGTACACGCTGGTGGGCGGCGACGGCAAGGAGTTCTTCGCGGTGGACCCGGAGACGGGCGTGGTGACCTCGAAGCGAGTCTTCGACTACGAGGAGAAGAGTCGCTACGTCCTGGACATCCGAGCCGCCAACAACCCCGACTCTACGCAGTGGGGCTCCACCACCGTGGTGGTGCACGTGACGGGACGCAACGAGTTCTACCCTCGCTTCATCCAGTCCGTGTTCCAGTTCACGGTCTCGGAGTCCGCGCAGATCGGCACGTCCGTGGGCGCCATCCAGGCCACGGACGAGGACAAGGGCGAGGACGGCATGGTGTACTACCTGCTGGTGGGCGCCAGCAACGACCGAGGGTTCTTGATCCAGCCCACCACCGGGGTGATCACCGTGGCCCGGAGCCTCGACCGGGAGAGCCAGAACAGGGTCGTCCTCACGGTCATGGCCAAGAACGCCGGCAGCATCCGAGGCAACGACACGGACGAGGCACAGATTACCATCTCCATCCAGGACGGCAACGACCCTCCGGTGTTCTCCCAGCCGCTGTACGAGACGAGGCTGTCCGAGGGCGCTCTCGTCGGCACGCTCGTCCTGACAGTCACGGCCGTGGACTCGGACGTGCAGCCGCAGAACAACCAGTTCACGTACTCCATCATCGGAGGCAACCTCGGCCAGGTGTTTAAGGTGGACCCACAGAGCGGCGTGATAGAGACCACGGCCCAGCTGGACCGAGAGACCATCCAGGTGTACAACCTGACGGTGGGCGCCATCGACAACGGGTCCCCGCCGCAGACCGGGACCACCCTCGTCCGCGTCATACTGGACGACGTCAACGACAACGGGCCCCAGTTCGACCCGCCGGACATCGTGGGCTACGTGGCGGAGAACGAGCCCGCCATGACCTCCGTCATGACCCTGAGCGCCACCGACCCCGACCTGGCGCCGAACACGCAGCCCTTCACCTACTACATCGTGGGAGGCGAGCACCGCGAGTTCTTCACGGTCGACCAGGCGACGGGGGAGGTCAAGACGACCCGCAGCATCGACCGAGAGACGACGCCCGAGCTCACCTTCCGCATCGAAGTCGAGGACAGCGGCAAGCCCAAGATGAAGTCCGAGTACCCCGTGTCCATCATCGTCTTGGACAAGAACGATTCTCCCTCGACGCCCCGGACGGTGACGGTGAAGGTGCAGACGTTCCAGGGCGTGTTCCCTGGAGGCAAGGTGGCTGATGTCCACCCCAACGACGCGGACGCTGCCGGCCAGTACTCCTGCCAGATCCTCACCCAAGACGCGGCCATCTTCTCCATCCCCAACGCCTGTAACCTCCACGCCGCCAGGGTACCCCGCGACCGCACCTACACCCTCAGCGTCTCTGGGAACGACGGCAAACACCCGGATGTCACCTCCAAGGTCGCCCTGGAGTTCGAGTCCTTCGACAATGTCACCCTGGACAACAGCCTCACGTTGAGGCTCCTCAACGTCACCGCCGAACGGTTCCTTCGCCTGTACTACAAGCCTTTCGTAGATAACCTGGTGCCCATGTTTGCAGGCGGGCAGGTGCGCATCTACTCCATGCTCGACGTCGACTCCCACATCGACCTGACTCTCGCCGTGGCTGGATCGGGTACGAACTCCTTCCTCCGTCCGGCAGAGGTCACCCGTAAGCTGGCGGCCGAGGAGCCCAGCCTGACCCAGTCGCTTCAGGGGCTGCAGCTGATCGTCGACTACAACCCCTGCAGCGACACGCCGTGCAAGAACGGCGGCGAGTGCTCGCACGGCATCCACGCCTACGGGGACACGGAGATCACGGACTCTCCCAGCTTCATATTCACCTCGCCCCTCATCCGCCACGACGTGTCGTGCAGGTGTCGCCAGGGCTTCACTGGGCCGCGGTGCGAGCTGCGCCAGGACCCTTGCTCGCCCAACCCGTGCCAGTTCGGTGGCACCTGCGCCAGGAAGGGGTTCCACTTCGTGTGCACCTGTCCCCCAACTCGGCAGGGGCCGCAGTGCGAGTTTGACAAGACCAACGCCTGCGACGACAACCCCTGCCGGAACGGCGGGTCCTGCCAGACGACGCTGGAGGGCGGCTTCTTTTGCCTGTGCCGCCCTGGCTACCGCGGGAACCAGTGCGAGCTGGCCAGCGAGTCCTGCCGCCCGAACCCTTGCCTCAACGGCGGCACCTGCGTCTCCCTTAAGCCTGGCTACCGCTGCTCGTGCAAGATCAATTTCTACGGCACCCACTGCGAGAAGTCCACCTTCAGCTTCAGCGAGCTCTCGTACATGACCTTCCCCACTTTGGATTCCACCACGAACGACATCTCCATCATCTTCTCCACCAACAAGCCGGACGCGCTCCTCGTCTACAACTACGGCTTGCAGACAGGCGGCCGCTCGGACTTCGTGGCCATTGAACTGAAGGGCGGGCAGCCCCGCTTCAGCTTCGGCGGCGCCCGGACGGCCATCTCCAGGATCCAGGTGGGGCGCCAGGTGGCAGACGGCAAGTGGTACAAGCTGACAGCGACCCGCAACGGACGCGTCATCTCCCTCAGCGTGGCGACCTGCACGCACAACGGCGAGACCTGCGGCGAGTGCCGACCCGGGGACACCTCCTGCTACAGCGACGACACCGGCCCCACCGGGTAAGGAACCACGAGCTCCTCTCCCTCCTCCTTGACCATAACCTAAATTCAAAGTTTACATAGTTCCTTGGGAACCACAGGCAGACTGTGGGGCTCTTTACTTCCTGTTTTCCCTGACTCCTTCGCCACTTTGAACAAATATCCTTTTTTAGTTTTTTCTCATCAGGTCCGCCCTCAATCTTGAGTATTTTATGGTTTCCCCAACACAGAACCCTGAACTTCAACAACGAGCCGATGTACCTGGGCGGCGTGATGACGGTGGACCCCCTTCAGGAGCGGCCGGGCCAGGTGCTCGCCGACGACTTCATCGGCTGTATCCAGACCGTCTCCATCAACGGCAGACCGCTCAACCTCTCCGGACCCATCCAGGTAAGACATCTGGCTCACAAGATGTCGCGTACTTCGCAAGATTATCCCAGATATGATATTTTTGATATTTATGTTGATGTATTTCTTTTGTTGATATTACTCACTCTTATCAGGCCCGTGGCATATCCGACACGTGCGAGCGCATGGCTGACGTATGCGTGGGTAGCCCGTGCGGCGAGGGCGCCACGTGCCTGGACCGCTGGTCGACGCACATGTGCCGATGCGCCAACGGCCTGGTGGCCCCCGACTGCGACGCGTCCCTCCGCCCCGCGTCCTTCACCCGCGGCGCCTACGTCAAGTTCGTCATCAGGGAGCAGCACCGGCGGCGCCAGCTCCTCCCCCGCTTGTACCAGCAGCACTCCAGGTGGTCGCGGGAAGTCGGCGCCTACAGCAGCCGCGCCCGGCCGCCCCGCCAGGTGCCCCCGCCGCCTCCCAAGAGCCTCTCCTTCAACTTCCGCACGAGGATGGAGAACGGCCTCCTGCTGCACTCGGCCACCAACAACGACTTCACGCTCGTGGAGATCCGCGGCGGCCTCCTGCAGTACACCTCCAAGCTGGGCGCCAACCAGCCCATCAACATGACCATCCCCGAGGTGACGGTGAACGACGGCGACTGGCACAACCTCACGCTGCTGGCGGCGCACTCGGCCCTCAGGCTCATACTGGACGGGGACATCGTCGGCGACGAGCTGGACCTGCCCTTCATCCACGACTTCCTGGACGCCTACCTCACCTCGCTCACGTTGGGCTCCGCGCCACGCTCCGCGGGCCAGCTGCCCTATACTCCCACAGGTGGGTCTTGTCATGTCCCTCGCCAGTTTCAGGGTCAGTTGATACTGTCGTGGTAAAACGTATTCAGGCTCTTCACAGATGTCAGGCATCTTCTCCATTGGGAAGAATTGGTTCGAGTCAGTTGACCTCCACCGTCATGAAGAGTGGTCACTGGAGTCAGCCAAGCCCAGACTGAGGTAGCCTTTAAGATTGGGTTAAATGAAATAGCAGTATATAAACGAGCATGCTGGTTTAGCTGAGGCCAAAACCGGTTATCAGGAATGTTTGTGTGTGTGTGTGTGTGAGAGAGAGAGAGAGAGGGAGGCACTGAGTTTGAAAAGGAGCAACGCTTAGATAGATCCTCGAGCGACTCAAAACAATGGGATTCAGCAGGCGTTTAGTGCACAGGGAGTATCGTGGAATACCTCCGTGGAGCCTTTTTCAAGACAGATGGTGCCATTACGTGAGGATTGTTCCAGAGATGATAGATATTAGGATTCGAAGAGGGGATGTGCAACCCGGCAAAGAAACGGTACGTCGGCTGCAGGACTGGTCCAGCGTAGCTATCCGTTAAGGGACAGAGCCTCAGATGTTTCCAATATGCCCCTAAATTATAGGGTTTTTAACTGATGAAAATCACAGATAACTGTAAGGTTGAAGGATGAGAAAAAACAACAGCCCGGGAGTTGTATGGCCAAGACTAATGAGGAGATGGCGTGTCCCAGGGTATTAGGCCTGCGTCCCGTGAGGCGCCAATTAGGGCCGTCCTTTTAAACCCTCTCTCCCTCTCCCTTTCTCCAACCGTTCCTTTAAGATTTTTTTTTTTTGACGGTCTCGGAAGCACCGCAGTTCTCTCGTTCCTTCGTTCTGACGTGTTACGTACGTACTGTCGTCAGCAAGCGACTCGGTAAGCCGTATATAAAGGAACCTCGAGCGAGGTGGCTTGATTTCTTGTCCTGATGGTCTTCAGGTGGTGTGTGTGCAGCTGAGGTGTGGTCCGAAACCACGGCCATTGAGCGAGGATGGGAGGTCGGTTAAGGGAACGGCCGAGCATCCTGGGAGGGAACACGGACTCTAACTAAGTGATGTGATAATTAGAAATTAGAAAAAGGCGACCGCTCCCACAGTAGAGATGATTAATATCATCCAGAACTGGGATTTGCCCCCACGACGGAGCTCTGTTTATCATTTCCCACGGTCTTTGTCCATTACGTAAAAAGTATAATAACAATAATAATAATGATAATATTAATAATCGACTCTTAGAAAAATATTGCTCTAGTCTACGGAGAAGGTTCTCTTTGTAAACCTTTTCTCATTCTCTGTCATACTGATCAGGTTTATTTTCGTACCATCTCTACTGGACAGCTTTTGCGAAGAGTGCGGTAGATTGTGGACCTCATGGCTAGGCGAGGGAAATCGGCACCTCGGGGATGATGTTCTCCTGTTTAAAGTTTTTGCGTGTATGTCAGTCGCTGGAAATGCTACCATTGACATCCCTCATGTCTCATTTGCAAGGTTGTATGACGTATGGAATTTGTGTTCACTGCATGACGTAATAGCGTCTGCTGGATCGACGGGTTCGCGTCTGGGATTACGATGATTTTGTGGAAGTCGAGGGAGATGTCTCCAGCAAGTCGGTACTCATGGGATACGAGCGAGGGAGTGAGCCTGGACCATTGTAGCGGAGGTGTTGGCGTCTCGTCTCCCGCCACTCCCAGTGGGTCATGACTCGTGGACAGGAACTTTCTCAAAATGTTTGCACTCCTAGATTGTGGCTGGTGTTGCAGAGTGAAGCAAATTGTTCCTCGCCATCTTCCACAATTTCCTTCTCCTCCTCCTCCTTCCTCCTCCTCCTCCTCCTCCTCCTCCTTCCTCATCCTTTCCCTCTCTTCTCTCTCCTCACTATGATGTTAAGTCGCTGATATTTTCAAACTTTCCTATTATATTAGCGGTTCATTTATATATTTAATTGTGCAGTTATTATTATTATACAATTATTTTTGTCAGTTGTTTGTTATTTTTCTATTACGGAATGGATTACTTTCCAAGTAAAAGAAACAGATTCAGTGTTCTCTAAATGTGTGGTGTTCTCTTGTGTTCTCTAAGTGTGTGGGGTTCTCTAGTGTTATCTAAGTAAGTGGTGTTCTCTTGTGTTCTCTAAGTGTGTGGGGTTCTCTAGTGTTATCTAAGTATGTGGTGTTCTCTAGTGTTATCTAAGTATGTGGTGTTCTCTAGTGTTCTCTAGTTGTATAGTCTGTCTCCATTGTGTGAAAAGGTTTTATGTATATGTTACAGATTTTATGTATATGTTACAGGCAGAGTATAAAATCAGGCGGTTTACACAATTCGTGGGCACTGTAAAATGCCCGACACTTTTAGGTAAAGTGTGTAATATTTGCTTCCTAGGCGTTCTCTACACTGCCAAGATTTCAGCATTTTCGTTGGCTTAGTTTCAGCTAAGTGGAATTGTACAGAATATCCTAAGTAAAGTAAACCCAAAGAAATTTCACACTTTACTTAAAACTGTCAGGCATTTTTACATACCACTCAGAGATTGCATGCATGGCCTGCATTACACACTTTGCCTGTGACGTATACGTGGTCGCCCCGTTCCAGGAGTTGTGGACGCGTTCGGTTAACCGCTGTTTTTTCCCCGGCAGGATTCGTGGGCTGCATGTCGACCTTCAGCGTGGACGGGGAGGTGCAGCCCCTCAACTCGACGGGCTCCCTGCTGGACGCCGTGGCGCGCGGGGTGGCCTTGGTCACCGACTGCACGGCGGCGGACTTGGGCGCCGCCACTTCCACGGACCCGCTCTCCATCGGCATCACCCTCGTCATAGTCTTCTTCGTCCTCCTGCTGGTGGCCATCCTGGTCTCCTTCATCGTGTACCGCGTGCGGCGCCAGCGGCGGGAGAAGGGCAGCGTGCACGTCAAGCAGAACGGCTCGGCGCTCCTCGCCAACACCTCCTCCGACTCCGGGAGGTCGCCGCAGGACTCCGGCTACGTGGAGAGCGCCGAGATGACGGACGACGTCCTCCGCTCGCACCTCTCGCAGGAGCTGGCCACCAAGAAGTACAAGGAGCGCGACCACGAGCGGCCCCAGCGGCCGGACATCATCGAGCGGGAGGTGATGAACAAGTCGCCGGGCGTGCCGCTCAGGGTGGAGGAGTCGCAGCTGCAGGACCGCGACACCATGGCCGGCCTGGGCCACATGCCGGACTCGGAGGCCCCGGAACACTACGACCTGGAGAACGCGTCGTCCATCGCGCCCTCCGACATCGACATCGTCTACCACTACAAGGGCTACCGGGACGGCAACGTGCGCAAGTACAAGACCAACCCGCACGTCCCCGGCTACCACAAGCACAACCACCGCCACTCGCCGCACAACTTCCCCAACACGCCGCACCGCGAGAGCCCCCGCAACCTGATGCGACAGAGCCCGAACCCCGTCGCCCCGCGGGAGTCGCCCTCCGTGCTCAAGATGCAGTCCACCCCTCTCGCCCGCCTCTCTCCCTCGTCAGAGCTGTCGCAGCAGACGCCACGTATCCTCACATTGCAGGATATTAGCGGCAAGCCCCTGCAGACAGCGCTGCTCGCAACCTCCCAGGGGCCGGGCGTGAAGGACGTCATGTCCACCAGCGAGAGGTCTCTCAATTCGCCCGTGTCGCACTTGTCCCAGTCGTCCGGGTCGATGCACGCGTCCTCGCAGTCCACGAAGAAGAAGAAACACGACAGCAGCGTGAGCCTGGGCCTGACCCCCGAGGAGATCGAGCGACTCAACACCAGGCCGCGCAACTCGTCGCTGGTGTCGACGCTGGACGCCGTGTCCTCCTCCAGCGAGGACAACCAGCGCAAGGACAAGCTGGCGGAGCTGATCGAGACGAACACGGAGCTCCTGGAGCCCCCAGACTCCTCCACGGACGAGTCTGGCAACGACTCCTTCACCTGCTCCGAGTTCGAGTACGAGAACAACTACGAGAAGGTCACCCGCGACTTCGGCCCGGGCAACATGATCTTCAGCAAGCTGGCGGAGGTGGACAACGAGAACGAGCACGACAACGAGTCGGCCAAGAACTACGACGGCTTCGATTCTTTTCGAGGCTCGCTCAGCACGCTGGTGGCGTCGGACGACGACCTGAGCAACATGAGCTCGTACAAGCCGCCCAACGGGTCCACGTTCGGCTGGGACTACCTGCTCAACTGGGGCCCCAACTTCGAGAGCCTGGTCGGCGTGTTCAAGGACATAGCCGAGCTGCCGGACAACACCACAAACGGCCGAGTGAGCGCCCGAGGCACGCCCAAACCCAGCGAGGAGTACGTATAGCGGCAACTACAGCTGAGCGAGGACTATATTTAGCAGCCGCCAAAGCCTATAATTCGTAAGGAGTGGAGGCGAAGCCAGCCAGCCAGGCCAGCCAGCCAGCCAGCCAGCCCACCCCACCCTTCCACAAAACCAGCCTATGGTCTGTGCTTCCCAACGACGAGCGCGCGCGTGATCAGACGAGAGAGAGAGAGAGACACTGCGACGCCGCCCGTGGAGTGCCTGTGGCGGGAGTGGGGGATGTTACAAGGAGGTTCAGTCAGGGCTTGTTGCGCCGGACGGGAGCCACCGTTAGTAGTGGGCACGAGACTCCCGCGAGAAGAAAGGGAACAAACACCTCGTCACACCGGACGGACACGCGCGTTGTGTGACTGGCATTATATAATGTATATCTCGTGAAAGGTGTGTTTCAAACTACGCTTCTAGTTCTACACAAACGAACACAAAAAAAAAAAGAATGGTGACTCGACATTTCGTGTGATGACGTCTTTGCCGAGGACGCTGCATTTATCGTAATTAACGAATTTCTGTTTTCTGCTCCGGTCATACTTTTTTTTTTTTTTTTTTTTTTTTTTTTTTTGTACGAGAGACTCATCCGGACGCCGGAAGGACGCGTCCGAAAGATGAAGTTGACAATGCGCGCGTGTGTGTGTGTGTGTGTGTTGCAGAGCGAACAAAATCGTTCACCTTCTGAAACAGTCTGTGCATGTAAAATGGCCAGCGGCAGTACCCATAACACAAATTCATCTCTCTTTTAATAAGCACCCTTTACGTTTTTTTTTTTTTTTCCCGTGGCCGAAGAAAGTGTTTTTTTTTTTTCCAAGTGCTGAAGTTTTTGTGACCATTTTTTTTTTATTATTGACCCGATACTCGAGTTGAAGTTGCCAAAACTGTTCTGATGTTCGCGTAAATATAGATGAGTTTCTGGTTCCGAGTTGCCAAATGTTGTAGAATTGCCTTTGTGCTCCTCTTCTCTCTCTCTCTCTCTCTCTTTATCTCTTTTTTTTTCATTTTAAATTATAAGAAATGTGAATTCTCAGAGGCCAAACCCATTTATACTCTACATTTTGTTAAGATGTGCTCTATGTTATCACCATGCATTTAAATTTTGTGTATGTGTGCGGTTATCATATTTCTTTTTTTTTCTAAACATTTTGAGATGGCCAATTCTTCATCCCTCAACAAAGCTGAACCAAGGTGCCTTATAATGCCATAATCAAAGAATTGGGATCCGTTGGGACAGTGTGTGTACCAGTACCAGGTCTGGGATTTAAAGAGGTCAGGGAGGGGGGGCGGACTATCACCCCCCCCCTCCATTATGAAATTTTATTTTGACCCATTCGAGATTTTTGTGAACACGTTCATGTAGCTATTTATTTGAAAAAAAAAATATCAAGTGGTGTAAAATAAAGTCTTGATGTGTTTGAGTGTGAATTTCGAGTTCGGTTTTTAAGATTTGCTTGTGTGACGCAGTTTCCCTTGGCAGCCGCGTCACACAGGAGGAACTTCTTCACTCCCTCCTCTGGCCTGGCCACGTCTCGTGTGGATCCCTGGGTGTTGTAGTTGATCAGTGGACTATCTATATATACATATTCTTTTCTTCTTTTGAGGGATTATTTTTTTTAAATTTATCTCAATTTTAATGGGAATTTTATTGGTTGAATGTTTTTGACATTAGTTGAACCGAAAAGGTAATAATAATGTGGTTGAGATTAAATATATATGGTATGTAAAACTTTCTTTCAAGTTAAATTTAAAATTGTCATTCATACATCTCTTTAGTAAGGAAGACTAGCTCATGAATGGTTTTAATTTTTTCTAGGAAAGTCATGAATCGAAAATACCTTAAAATATCTGTCGACTATCTGCAACGGACCCAGTTTGTACTATATTAGGGTTAAATAATATGGCTCTTGTACATTATCAACTCCATGTATATATATATTCGAGTGTACAGTGTATTCTCCTGTAAGTCAAGCCACATCATGTGTGCCAAATTTGTTTGTTGTTGTTTTTTATTTTGTATGAATGGTGCGCGAGGTAAGTTGTACCTAGGCAACATGTGATTTATGTATAAAGTGATATTGTAATAAACATTTGTAATGCGAGTGTATTCTTTTCTTCTTTATCGTTACCAACACCACCGCTACTGCTGCTTACGGAGGCTGGGAGATACGGGAAGGTAAGGAGGTTGGGAATGTATTGAGGTTTGGAACTGACGTTGTTTCGTCGGAGCTGAAGAAACTGGTCTCCCATGTTCTCCTTTACTTACGATGGGAAAGAAAACGGAGACTATAAACATTACATAAATCTCTCTCAAAATTATTTTTTTTTATGTTGAAGGCTCCAGTCACGGACAAAAGTCCACGTCAAGGCCGGCGTTAATTGAAATACAAAGAGAATTAAGGAAAAGACGAGAAAGTATTTACGAATTTTTTGAGAAAGTGAAAGACCTGTCTTTTGAAACGAGTCAGGCCTTAGTTACTGGGAAAGACATAAGAAGGCTGAGTTCCAAAGCTCTGACGTGTAGGGAAAGAAGCATTTATCAAAACGGCCCGCCTTGAGTTGCCGATGGCCACACAGTAATGTGACTCAGCAGCTTGCCGAGTATTGCGTGGTCTAGGTAGCTAGTGGTGGGGAGACTCAAGCAGCCAGCACTCGGGAGCTGTTTATACCTTCTCCAAGCTCTGTTTGAACATTGATCAGGGTACTTTCTCCTTTTCAGAGCAAACAAGACAGAAGTAATATAAGATTATTTTTCAATGAAATCTTTCATGGAACTCATGGCCATAAATTTCACGCGCCACCCGAGCGATAACCTAAATTTTATCGATGGATCATTCGTTGGGGCCCATTATATATATATGTATAAGCAAGTCCGCACTGTTCGCGTGTAGTAATAACCGTTTTGAATTATTTAGTGACCAGAAAATATAAAGTGTTTAGAAACCTTATTTTCATATATTTATATGTTTTCTAAATCCAGAAATATGGGCATTTACGAAACTTAATGCCATGGTGAAAAATTGTCCGAACATAGTCATAATGACTTGAGAAATCAGAAATATTTTATTACAGTCAACAGGTTATATTCTAAGATATTAAGTTAACTGCTTAGTTATTGCTTTTGAAACTGTATGTCTTAAAATTTAATGTACATAATGTAATTTTGAAATTGTATACCTTTGCTACATTTAAAGTAACTCGTGTATGAATTCGAACGAGTTGGTGATATTCTATACCATGTGTTGTGGTTGATCTCCCTATTTACAAGTGTTTAAAGGCGCATTTAAGGCAACTAATTGAGAACTTGTGTTGAATATAACACATAAGGTATATAGATATATGTGAAACGCTGCAATAAGTAAAATGTGGACAATTACTTGCCAGAAGGATATACCCCAGCCGAAGTTTTATGGGGCCTCTGAGTTGTTAGGCGTGACCAAAGTAAAGCGAGGTGTTGCCACTAGCAACTGGCCCTAATGGCCGGACGCAGCCCTACGTTTAACCCTCGTATGTTTCTGCTGCAGACCTCTGTTAATGTGATATGTTGGGTGAGGTTTCCTTAAGGTTTCTTGCGCCTCCATAAGTGTTTTACGTTGATTTGAGTACTCTAGTCGATAGTAAGGAGGGCTTTCAACGAGAGAAAATGCCATTGTAGGGGAGACTTAATGGAAATCAACTGATCCTCGCCTAACTTTTGAAAACCAGTTGATGTTTATGGTCGACATGCACCGAAATACAGCCTTCTGCCACTGGCGACCTGGGAAATTGACTGCAGTTGGTCGCTGGCAGTTCCAACAGCAGTGTGATTGTCGTTCTAGGATAATAATACAGGTATGAATATATATTTTTTCGTTAAATCATACATGTCACTACCTGCTGATGGTGTTTGCTGATGGATTAGTGAGGAAGTTATTTTTATGATATTATTGGTTAAGGTTCTTTGGTAAAACTAAGTAGGAGTCGACTTGAGCCCACATTTCACCAGTTAAAGAGATTTTAAGTAATCGAAAAGGTTTTAGTAAATATTAATGCTGTGGAGCTGTTGCAATGTAATATCATCCTTAAATCATCTCAAACATGACGACAGCTTTTTGGTATGATACTCACCAGTACCTTTTTTAATTTGCTTATATGCAGGCATTTGATTAATTGCGTTATTTATTTATGTAAAAATATAGGCAAGATTTACCTTGAACAATTTTCCATTTAATAGTTATATGAAATAAATAGCTAGGTTAGGATGTCATGTATCATGTCAACGCAAGTTACTGACTGAAGTGAGTCTTGTCATGCTGTCGTAGATGTGGGGGGGGAGGTCATTAATTTTATACTCCTCTGATTGGCGCATTTTTGATGTTTTTTTTAAAGACGATTTGTTGACGTAATGGTCGGCACATTCATCCTTTGGTCATTAGCGGTCGCTTGCCGGATTTTTATCTGCTTCACAATGGCGTCTGTCTATGAAGAGTGTTTAGTGATACATCGTGACTTGAATCTCAGCAGGATCTCAAACAGGTTTTAGGCTTGCTGGTGGCCCAGCATTTGATGAACACCAACTATTCATACTCCAAATGCCGTTCAAGTAAAAAGAAAATTGCCTTGATAACCAAGAAAACAAAGCCGTAATGTTACTATGCTATGTTCATTTACCGTTACGTTTAGAAAAAAAGAATGCATATATGACATTCATGGTCGTAGTTGCTTGAATGGAATGAAGACTAAATACTTTTTGTAATTGTTATTAAAACTAAAATTTTAGTTTTGTTTTAAGCACGCATAACGTTCTTTTCGTTAATGAAACCGTAGAAGCTGATCCTCTATAGGTACATTATTTGGTCCCTTCCCCCCACCACACATACACACACACACACAACCTTGAAAATATATCCGTGGGCGCCCATTAAAAGTATAAGTTCGTTCTGGGTATCACTTCAAACGTTTATAAGTCAGTAGGATAGTACTTCTTCCCTGAGCGGCTGTTGTCATCGACCTCGTGATCCTGAGGGTGTAAAGGTGGTTTTATGAAAGAGATGGTTAAAGAAATAGGCTCCTAAGTGCCTAGAGAAATCCCTCCTCTTGCAGTACAGCGATTAATGATAATCTCTTTGTGTGTTTAGATAATAAGGGTTCATTTTAATTGGGAAAATGGAAAAATCACTCTCAGCTGAAGCCGTCCGACATTTTTCAAAAGTCGGATATCTTTCTCCATATAAAACTCAACCTGGCCCGCGCACAAGTCATCACACTGATCCAGCATTTTCGAACACATCCAACGAGCCGTCACCTCCAAACTGGTACACCTAGCTGGACGCCCTCAGTCTCCGGTACACGAAGCACAACTCAGAGCCCCAGGGTAAATACGCACTGCGCAACACAGGATCACCGTATTAACCATGAATTTCATGTACAACCGAGCTTAGTAAACTGTCAAATTGACGAGCACGCACGGTACGCCAGCACAGCGCCCAGGGATAACACTATGCAAGAGAGTAACCACAGTACTGATCCGGTAGGTTGCCATGATGCTCATCGTTGTGCTGGAGGTTATTACTGCTGGTTTACCTAGGGTCTCCACCAGCGATGACACCCAGCTGTTTAACCATTGGCACCGGGAATCGTTCTGAGAATGGCTCCCACAGAATCTTTGTTCCCAGGAGAACAGATGGAACCAGCAGTACAAATCGTGCTGCCCATGATTTAAAGAGCAGGACGAGTGTGTACTTTCAAGTAAGGGAACGTCGTTTAGTATTTCCATAATCTGAAATAGGTTTGGTTTCACTTTGAACACTGCACTCTTTCATCTTTTTAATCTTAGAAAAAGCTTGAAATAGTACCTACTTGTTTCAACACATGCAACCAAAACGTAGTCTAGAAGATATGTTTCATCGTGCCTCAACGAACGTTTAGCCGGATTCCTTTCACGTTATTTATTATTGTAAGATATATAGGTAAGATAACCTGTAACGGTAGTAGCGTGAATGATGCATCGGTTCGTTATCACCTCTTAGATAGCAACTACAAATACCGAGTTAATCGGATCGTTATTTTAACGTTACGAGTCTTGTAAGACAACTATATCAATATTTAGACACTTTGGTCATTGATATTTTATCCTTTGGATGTGATTTAATAATTTGCTTCGTACGATAAACGAGAAACAGAGAGGGTGTGTTAAAGATTTCTTCTAAACGCCTGTGAAGCATTAACATGCATCGCATGTTGTGAGCTGGAGGACAGGGTCTTGCGTCGCCCGTTGCTAAATGACACTTGTCAGACAGATATCAGTCCGCATCTTAATCGTTGTTGAAAATTGTGTCGTCGTCTGTTCTGTACATTGTGGTAAAACTTGATCACATTACAGTCCTCCTCTAAACCTAGTTACGTTTGTCTCTTTACCACAGCGGTGGTAAATTAATGTCCCCACAAGTTAAATGACTGTACGTATGTAAACGCTTCCGTATCATCATGTCCGAGGTGGCCCCAGCAGCCACACACGCTTTGCCCCAATGCATACAGCGTCAGCTACTGAATGGCAGGGCTTGCAGGCGACGCCCGAGCGCTCCCCGTAACATTCATAATTTTCTCAGGACACTCGGTGACATTCCGTCACACCAGGTGGCTCTCCATCGTACGCTCGATAAACAATTTAAGCAGATGCTTTTCGTGACTCTAGACATACATTAGTGGTCGAGGTACTGCCTGCACTGCTAGAGTATGACTATCCATCAACAGTCATCTTTCGGAAGGGTCATTGATTAATGCTGGAAGGAGTATCCTAACCCGCACACTGTCGCTTGAGGACGGACGCCGCGCCTCTCGTAGCAGCATTCATTGACTGAAGAATCTCCTGCAGCAGACTTGGAGGGAAGCAGGGACTCGGGTGTGGTGTTGGCTTATCCTGCCCATGAACGTGACTCCAGCTATAACAGGAACTCCGCACAAGGCCACTTAAGAAACCTGGATGAGAATTCTTCCTATCTCTCCTTCTCTCCCTCTCTCTCATTTTCCCCCCACAGTAATAGAGTAACTAACCAGACATCAGCTCGTACCCTCATTTGCCATGATGGACTGTGATAAGCAACTTGCTGCCATCAAGACTGGTTTTCCTTCCAACAGATGGCGTTGGTTGAGGCTCGAGGTGAAGGCCATCTGCTCGTTATTAAATTTTTGCCCCCGTATCTTAAACACTGAACTTACCACGGTATGCTCACGTTACCTGCTGTTTCTAGTGGTATTTCTGTCCCTGCGTGGCGGTGATAGTGGTCGCATTTTTGCCAGAACTAAAATAAAATCCGAAAGATTTTAAGTATCGCAGGGTTTGCGAGGTGATCTCCTCCCCTCCCCCATGTTTGCCCGACTGCATTCACGTGTGCCCGGTAGCCCCAGCGTTGTTTTTCTTGTGGCTACGGCGGGCGAGATTAATGGCCCTTTGATGGATTGCCACAAACTGGTTTGGGAATTATTTCAGTGGCCCGTCCGGCCAATATATAATTTTATCATAAGGAAATTGACGACGTAGCGATATTTCATATACCAACATGTTCTCTTAATGCTCACTTGGATGAGTAATTGATATTTGATCAATATGAAGTGCACAGGCGGTATACACCTGTACAGGGGTGCGTTTGTCTGTCTGTCTGTCTGTCTGTGAATGGGTGCAAGCAGATGTGCTTGCAGGTAACAGGTTTCGAACTATAGAGTTAACATATCTCCGTACCATTTATCTATGTTCTGTGTTTTTGAAAATTCCTAAGATTATTTCTCCCCCGCGTAAGTGTGTTTGTCTGCAATAAGCGGATTCAGACAAACGCCAAAAACTCGTCTGATATCAGTTCCTGCGGCTGGATGCATCATTATTGCATTAATTGAAAAGTGTGAATGAGTCAGATGTTGACTGGGCGTGGGTTGAGAAGTTTGATGGGTCGCTGGAGCCAAGGAGGTAGTTGAGCTGGGAAGGTAAGTTCATATGTTATGGACTGATGGAGGGACATGGGAAAGCCGGATGATAGAAGACCTGGTGACCTTTGACAGGTTTATGTATTGGAGGAGACAGAACCGAAAAGGGACTGGTTCCTCCTCATCCACCTCTCTATGGCTTATGAGCCGGCGGGAACATGGCTATAAAGGAACTCTTTGAACACTTTTCTTATGGAAGTCTTACGGGAAAGGATAAATGGAAAGCACATTTTGATCCAATTCTACCGTCGGATACATTAATTGAGGAAGTGTTACAGCCGCTAATCTGTAGAGTAGTTTAAAGTGCTCAGCAGAGGGTGAGATGGTTGTGTTTGGTGACTAGATGGATGTGTTTTTGAGGTGTTGGAGATTGGGTGTAAGAGTTCATATGTTGGTGAGTGGATAGGTCGGTCGAGTTGGTGACTGAGTGGTTAGGTTGAGAAGTTTAGGATTAAGTTCGATTGATTGTGGAGATGGTGAATGGTTTAGCTGGACTGAGGTGAACACGACTGGGTATGGATATGGAGAAGGTCGGAACAACTGGCATGGTGTATTGAGGTGATAACTAGCTAGGTAGCTGAGTTCAGAAGCTTAGAACAGGATGGATATAAATGTTAAAGTTTCAGGGACTGAGTAGTTGACTGAGGATTGGTGGATGGGTGAGCGGATCGAGTGAGGTGTTGGTGGCCGCATAGATTAATTCATAATTGCCATATTAGTATTTCCGGGACCACTGGCGTCCCCTGGGCATGGGGAGGGAGGCAGAGCAGGCAGGCAGGCAGGCAAGAGCTCGCCACCTGCCACCTCTTTTCCATCCTTCATTACCCACTGTTTGACACTAACGCTCTGCATCGCTTTTGAAACGTTGTAACGAAGGAAAATAGACGTTTAATATTTAACGTTTACCCCCATTACTGTGTTACACGGTCGTGTTACATAGACGTTAAGTGATTTATAAACACAAAATGTGGCCTACTGCGTCAAGTGTCAGAATGTTGAATTGATTTGTTTGATGTCATGATGCATTTACAATGCAAGCAACGAATCGAAGAGGGTGAGTGATTAATTGTAGAGCATAATGTCATACTTTGATTTTATATAGATGCGTTCATTACCAGTCCTATTTTCTTTCGAGTTTGTCTCTTTGTGGTTGACTGGAAGGGAAAGATCGGAAAGGTTTGTGGGTTGCGGGAGTTGCAACCGACTCTGTCCAAGACCAGCGGGAGGCGGGCGGGGAACGACAGACGTCCGTCC
Source organism: Panulirus argus (assembly GCA_038088735.1). NCBI lineage: Eukaryota > Metazoa > Arthropoda > Malacostraca > Decapoda > Palinuridae > Panulirus > Panulirus argus. The sequence goes on from JAYMFT010136605.1 coordinate 26,292, forward strand.
CCCCTACACAGCCGATGGCGCTGCTGCTGGTGTGTCTGCGTCCGCCGAGAGATTTGTTTGCCAGCGTTTGACGGTGGCCGTCCGTGCATGGCCTGCCGCGACACCAGAGCCAGATTAAGTCGTCGGCAAGCGGCCGCAGTCGCCCAGTGTCACCCGGGGAATGACAGGGGAGATAACGGAATGCTTCGCCCTGCTGGCTAAACTGAGCGCTGAATGCTAATCCTCCTAGCGGTTGATTCGCGCGATTCCACGTATTTTAATTGCACGGTTCCACCCCCCCGTCTGATGAACTGCCCGTAGCAAATTACCCAGCCTGTGTTGCGATTGAGCCACAGGCGCACACTGGTACACGCCCTTAAAGGGAAAATAAGGTATATGCTGCTGGTCTGCTGCCGTCTATAATACGCCTTCCCTCTCGACCCATGAGCTCAACCAGGGCAGGTGGGTGTGTGGTGGCTTGGCTCTATCAACATTCCTAGCAACCGTCGATCGTTCCCGCGAGAATTCAGGTGTAGTGGTGCCAGCGGCCGCTACACGGACCAGATCGTCACGTAGTCAATTCTCAGCAGTATTATTGACGGCGGTTATCTGCGGGGCATTTATAGTACTCCGTCCACAGAGAGACGTGTCCAGAGCAGTCTTTGATAGGTTAGTGGGTTGTGTGTATGTGTGGTGCCGAGTATATATATA
>JAYMFT010136616.1:0-12918 GCA_038088735.1 Panulirus argus
TATGTGTGTGTGTGTGTGTGTGTGTGTGTGTTACCGGGCTCCGCCTGTAGAAGGTACACCTCGAGTGAAAATTCACCTTTGCTTAGGCTGTATCATTAAGAGGACAGTCTCATCAAGGAATTTTTCACTCCGAAAGAATTCCACATTTCCCTGCTACTGGAAGTAACGCAGACTTAGCCTTCAGAAAGAGGTCCTGAGTAACCCCAGGAGTGTCATAGAAACTGGTCCTGGAGTAATTATGAATTAAATATGATTCATCATGGAAAGTGTGGACTGTGGTGGCGAGTGAGGGAAATGTGAGAGGTTGTGACCCGGGTTATACCCGTAAGGTTATGGCTGCTGCAAGAGTCTTCCTCAGAGGGAGTGCATAGCATAAAGAGACTGTACTGTATACCCCCAGGCAACTCCTCACCTCGGATGGTTGTGTTACCTGAAGGCTCATAACTAAGCTTAAAAATGTCAATTACATTATGGGAAGGTACACTGGGAATGTTGAACAATAACACTGTGGAAAACAAGAGGTATATAGCAGTCCCACATTCACTGAAAACCTCCGATATAATTTCAATAGAAGTGTCAAGGGAGAGAGCGGGCTATACAAAGAAATACGTAGGGCAACAGACTGATCCTTGTGGCACACCTCTTGTTACGTCTAACCACAGCAAATACTAAACAAATAATCACTACTCTTTGTTTACGGCCAGTCAGCCCAAACGTTAACCAACAGTGAACAATCCCATATATCCTATGTGCATTTACTGTTGTTACTAAACTTTGAAATGGAGCTTTACTGAACGTTTTATGAAAATTTAGATACATGACGTCAGCTACTTTACTTTCATCATGCAATTCCATTATATCATGAGAGAAATCAAGCAGATTTGTCACACACGAACGATTTCGTCAAAAACCATGTTGAGAATGGTTTGTTAAGTGGTGGTCCTCTAATTGGTTTACAGTCTGTAAGTATGCCGACTAAAGTCGTTAATTTAATTGGACAATGATCTTCTGACAGTGATTTGATATTACTTTGAATATCGGCGTTACATTGGCAAACCGTCATTCATTCATCTGGGACTTTTCTCGTAGCAAGTAATGAAAGGAGCAGTCGAAGGCTTACTCTTTCATTTTTCGTCTCTTTCATCATCCTTCGACAAAGCTCATCAGGATCTGCCGTTTTATTTACTTTCATTCCATTTAATGCTGATATCGTTTCTACATTCGATTAGATTAATATGTTGTAAAACTTTCTTTCTTTTAGCAAAGGAACTGGATGCCAAATGTTCGGCCATGTACCGTGAAGATACAAGGCGGGTTACGGGCGGCCCTCGTATGCATGGGAGAAGAGACTAGTACTCGCAATGATTTCCTACGATCGTTGACAACAGTTGTGATCACGGCTGTGGCAGAGCACGGGGCCGGGCACAGGGGGAGCCGGCCGACGAGGGGATGGGCAGTGGCAGGCCGGCCTGTAGGTACAGTTACATTCTGGTGTCTGTTTTGTCAAGTCTTTCTGAAAAAGGCTTCTGCGCAAACTGACATGTTAAAGGAATAAAGCTGATGGTTGGCGCAGTTGTAGGGGAAATGTAGGAGTGGTACTAGTGTAGGGGAACTGTAGGAGAGAAGTTTCAGAAAAGAATGTCAACACAGAGTATGAGACGAAGTTGGGAGGAAGGAAGATAAAGCGAGGGAGGGAGAGTGAGAGTGGGGAGTCATGGGTACCGTGTGAGAGGATGGGGAAAGTGAGGGAGATAGGCAATGGGAGGGAAAATGAGAGAGCTGGAATGAGAGAAGGGAGTGACAGTGATACGGAAGGAGAAAGGATGGAAGAGGAGACGACATGAACAGGGAGATGGAGCGGAAGGTCAGAAGAAGAGATGATGATGGTGACAGGAGCCATAACCGGGAGGAGAGAGAGAGAGAGAGAGAGAGACAGAGAGGGGGGGGGGGAGGGAGGGACGGACGGACGGACGGAGCGAGGAAGGGACAGAGCGCTACCAGCGGGTGAAGGAGACGGAGACACTGGACTTGACCACCAGACAACAGCCAAATGTTACAGTAATACATTATTACGTAAGTGTCAGGACGGCTGACGAGCTGGTTAGCACGACTGTCAGCTGCAATACTGTTGGGCCGGCTGACGGCCTAGACCCCCGCCGCTGTCAGCTGCACTAATGTCAGGGAGACTGACTCCACTGCTCTCATGGGGGCTGACGGGCTAGTTGGTTCCGACTGACATCACGGAACAGGAGAGGCCCCGGGAACCTGGCCAGGTGGTGAGAGGTTCCGTGAGCCTGGCCAGGTGGTGGGAGGCTCAGGGAGCCTGGCCAGGTGGTGAGAGGCTCCGGGAGCCTGGCCAGGTGGTGAGAGGCTCCGGGAGCCTGGCCAGGTGGTGAGAGGCTCAGGGAGCCTGACCAGGTGGTGAGAGGCTCCGGAAGAATGGCCAGGTGGTGAGAGACTCCGGGAGCCTGGCCAGGTGGTGAGAGGTTCCGTGAGCCTGGCCAGGTGGTGAGAGGCTTTTGGAGCCTGGTCAGGTAGTGAGAGGCTCCGGGAGTCTGGCCAGGTGGTGAGAGGCTCTTGGAGCCTGGCCAGGTGGTGAGAGGCTGCGGGAGCCTGGCTAGGTGGTGAGAAGTTCTTGGAGCCTGGCCAGGTGGTGAGAGGTTCCGGGAGCCTGGACAGGTGGTGAGAGACTCCTGGAACCTGACCAGGTGGTGAGAAGCTCTTGGAGCCTGGACAGGTGGTGAGAGGCTCCGGGAGTCTGGTTAAGTGGTGAGAGGCTCCTGGAGCTTGGCAAGGTGGTGAGAAGCTCTTGGAGTCTGGCCAGGTAGTGAGAGGCTCCTAGAGCCTGGCCAGGTGGTGAAAAGTTCTTGGAGCCTGGCCAGGTGGTAAGAGGCTCCGGGAGCCTGGCTAGGTGGTGAGAGGCTCTCGGAGCCTGGCCAGGTGGTAAGAGGCTCCGGGAGCTTGGCTAGGTGGTGAGAGGCTCCTGGAGCCTAGCTAGGTGGTGAGAAGCTCTTGGAATCTGGCCAGGCGTTGAGAGGCTGCGGGATCCTGGCCAGGTGGTGAGAGGCTCCTGGAGCCTGACCAGGTGGTGAGAAGCTCTTGGAGCCTGGCCAAGTGGTGAGAGGCTCCGGGAGCCTGGCTAGGTGATACTCGGGTCCAACATGCACAGGAAGCTCTCGGGGAAGATCCTCTCCACCGTCCGCCGTCAAAGCCCGGCGCACACACACACACACACACACACAGACACACTGGCCTCGGGCCCAATTTCCTCCAATTTGCCCCTAATTTTTGTTCTTTGTGTCTGTAACTTTGATCTGGGCTTATTACTAGATGCTCTTGGCTGGGGAGGGGAGAAGAGGAGGGCGTGGGGAGGGGACAAAGAGAGGAGCGTGGGAGGGGTTGGTTGTGGGTAAGACCTGGGTGTTAGGGAGGGAAAGGTAAGGTAAGATAAGGTTACTGAGGTAAAGTTGGGCGTACTTGGGAAAGCTAAGGATTGTAGGAATGGGGAGGTGAGGACGGGAATGGGGAGGAGGAGACTGGTGATGGGGAGGTGAAAACGGTTGGAGAGTATGTAGGGGAGAGATGGGATGGAAGGGGAGAAGCAAGCAGGGCAGGGGAGGCAGGGTCGTGTGGGAGGGAACAGGTCGTGGGAAGGGCAGATATGTAACAGGAGAACCTTTCAACTAAATAAAGAGATAGAAACAAGAGAGCAGTGCAGAAGGGACCGACCTACTCACCTCTCCCTCCGGCTCAACTGTCATTAAGGAAAAAAAATATGTAGTATTATAGCGATATTCTGCCATGGATATTTTATAGGAAAGTCTAGATTAGAAAATGTTCCGTATTAGTTCGATGACGTCAGCTCTGTGTCTGGATTCGGAAAAAACAAAGAATGATTAATGAAAATGTGGTTCATGAATGGGAATGTGGTTCCCCTACTGACGAGAGGTGTCAATGAAGCCTCCATGTAAAGGTGTGTAGACGTGGCCTTTGTATTTGCTATATCTCGATGTAGTGCGTTCCAGTGTTCCTCACCGTATGAGAGGAAAAGCTCTGACCACATCGCTATTTCTTCTCGGCTCTTTTACGTCTCTTGATGCCGTTATATCTGGTCAAGTTTATGATCATGGTGATAACGTTATCGTGCGATGTGTTATCGAAATCATCTTGCATTTCGAACATAGTGACAAGTTGGGCCGAAGACGCAGCCATTTTTGAAGTCTGTTTTTCTTCATAAGGGATTAGTTAGGAAGGGAATAACATGGGGATGGAAGGGGAAGGGTTGGGGAAAGTGAGTATGGAAGGGGAAGGGTTGGGGAAGGTGACGTTGGAGGGGAAGGATGGATCGGCATCGAGTCGTGACAGTAAATGTGGGTTGGAATCCCGGAGATCGTGGGGTAATGGGTCGGAATCCGGGAGATAATGGGGTAATGGGAAGATGGAGCCGATAGTATGGTGAAGAGGGCGATGGGGGGCTAGGCCCGGGAGGAGCTAGCTGCAGGAGGGGCGGTGCGACCCTTAGCGCGACGGTAGGACCCAGAGCCAGAGCGACATGATCCAGAGCACGACAGAACGACCCTCGGGTGTGATCTGGAATTACAGACTATTGTGCATCGCTCATGATTATGGAAGGAAAAGATTATATACATCGAGATCTTTACCAAGAGCATATTTGCAAACGATAGTAAGGAAGGAAATTACCCAGAGATATATAGAAATGATAATGATATAATGAAGACAGACAGACAATATGGGGATCCTATGAGAAACGAGAGAGCAACACTAATTAAGACCCTGTTAGCGTTGGCTCAAATCACTCACTAGATTTTCAATGAATAATAGGAAATGATTTACATATAGATAATAGGAATTTCGGTAACAAAAGAATGCTGATGCTTAAAAATGTGATCATTTGGGAATTATTCGAGACTGAGTATTAGACTGACTGGGATATTTTGATTGCGAACCGAACGACAAAGAGGTGGGGGGGGGGAAGGCTTCACGTCCACAGGAGCGTTCAGGCCCCGATACCCCAAAGCTTTTATCATTCCATCCGTCCATCTCCTTTCCGGTCTCCTCTTCTTCCTTGCTCCTCCACTTCCGACACATGTGTCTTCCTAGTCAGTCTCTCACTCCTCATCCTTTCCATATCACCGAACCATTTGAGGCCACCCCGGTCATCTGCGTCAGTCGCTACCACAACTCTCTCTTACATTGTCAATGCTTCCTTGATCAACTCGCCTCACACCACATATCCTCCTCAGGCAGTTCATGTCCGGTACATCCAACCTCTTCATTTCCTCTGTACTCGAAGCTCAAAGTTTGCATGCAGACAATAGTGTCGCAACTGCTACACCTTCAAACATATCCATCTTTACCCTCAGAGACGGTGACCTCTCCTCAAAGATTCTCCTTAATGTACCTAGGACCTTAGCCTCTTCTCCCACTCTCTATCGCCACGTCCACTCCCAGATACCTAAAGCACCCCATTTCCTCCTGGTCCTTGTCATCTAAACTAGCATTTAAACCATTATGTTCCCCCCTCCCCCCCAAGAAAAAAAAAAAAACAAGCTCCTCAACATTATATATGTTCACATTTATTTTCAGTTATTTCTATATTGTACGCTCCCAAACTCTGTGACCAGCTTCTGTAGTTTCTCCCGGAAGTCTGTCTTCAAAGTCGTATGATGTGCATTTAACAATGGATCCACCTCCCGTGGCCCACGCCACCAGTATACTGTAGACCTACTTCTCGCTCCAAGACCCTCATGTTCATCTCCCTCACCATCCTATCCATGAACATAGTAAACAACCACCGAGCCATCATACATCCTTGATACAGAGCCATCTTCACTGAAAACAACTCCTCCACTAAAGGTTCCTAGCTGTCTTTGGTAACTTTCAGTTTCCCCCATATATCATTATCCTCCATAAATACTATATTCGTCACTATCTTTCTCCAAGTACTTCTCAAAACCCTTCAAAGCAAACACCGGACCACAAATCCTCAGCCACCACTGAAGGAACATTTCTCCTATCCAGTTAAGTGATCTGTGAACGACACCAACCTCCCAGTCACCATTCTCCCGCAAACTTTACCAGGTATACTCAAGAAACTTGTACCTTTGTAATTCGACCATCACTTTTTGTTATATGCCCATGTACAATGATACCAAACAAGCACCTCACTTTTGGCTACACACAAGTAGAACAACCTAACTAACCAGTCAACAACTCTCTCACCCACTTCCTTAAAGACTCACCTGTGATCCCATCCACTCCCGACTTTGCCATATTTCATCTTGCTCGAGGTTTTCGCTCGCTCTTCTCTTATCATTCTTCCACTCACCACATTGTCCCAAACACACCGTATTCGCTTCCCTCTCATATAATATAATCTAAAGTCCCTCAGAATGGTCACGCCATCTTTTTACATCTTTGCTTGTTACCAATCCTGGTCTGGTCTTCTCACAATCTCCCATATTCATCCTCTTACTCTCCCTACATTTTTTTATTCTCTCTGTAGTTTAACCATGCTCTCGTCCCATCTCTCGTTCCCCACTTTTTCATTTCTTGTACTTTCCACTTGGCTTCTCATCACTTTCTCTTGTAATCTTCCTAACCACACACATTCCTTCCCTGGTTATACAGTCGATACAATTCATTTTTCTGTTTCACCAGAGACTGAACTTTCTCATTCCACCAATCATTACTCTTTCTCATACGTCCACATTACACACATTTCATCTACACACCTTAAGCACACTGTTTCCCCCAAACACTTTTCACTTCCTTAATATCATTTACTCTCATTTTATGTCAGTGTTTACGTAATCTCTCCTAGCTTCTTTGCACTGAGGTCACTCTTCCAGACTCGCTATCATCACTTCTCTCACACACACGTCACCTCCTCTTTAGAAACACATGGACAAAGTATTGCACTCTATTTCTCCCTTGGCCATTTATGAATAGTCTCTGCAACAGCGAAAATACTCCCAGTTTACAGAAATGAAGACATAAATCCCATCATGCCAAACACAGCCGAAGAAATTTGCTAGTTCTGGTGCGGGGGACGAGCGGCATCAAGCCGTGAGCGTCTCGGCTACAAAATGCCCAATAAAGTTTAGGGAGGATGAAGCATGACGATCCGGACAATAACCGACCGCCGGTAATAGTGTCAGAAAACGAGAATAACGAGAGAAAACGAGTGACACTAAGGCGAAAGAAGTTGGCGCCGGAGTCAGTGACCAATAAAGAACCTTACAGCCCCGGCTAATACAGGCGAGAATTGCTTATTGGGGCGTCTCACATGGCTGCTCTGTGATGGTACATAATATAAGAGAAACCTCGATAATTAGAATCGTCGATATATAACTTCGGCAGCTCTCGATAATTAACTAAAATATGGCTTAATTACTTAGGTATTCTTCCATCACACCTGACAAAGCTAATGATGTTTGCTGGAGAATGGGAGAAGATATATAAGGGAGAGAACGAGAGAGAGGGAGAGAACAGAGGACCAGTGAAGACGCGGAGGGAGGCCATAGCTACCAATCCAACGAGATCAGCAGGGGGCCAAAATAACTCTTATGCTAACAATACCGACGGGTGTGTCCGGGTCAGCCCGGGAACAATGGCCCGCACACTTTATGAGCACTTCGGGGCAGCATGCCAATAAAAGAGTGAATTATGATTTTGCTGCGACGACACCAGCGGCTGGCACACACACACACACACACAGACACACACAGGGGCTGAGAGGAGAGCCCAGGGTGGGAGACGACGAAAGAAACCAGTAAAGATGGAAGCAACAAAGACGATTGATTCGAGAAAGAGGAAGGGTGAGAACAGACCAGATGACAGACACACTACACACTGAGGACGTCCCACACACTCGCAAGGTTCACACTGACTCTTGTCTTTAAGCAGTTACAATACCATCCAGGACAGTTACTGGGAGTTATTCAAGGAAGTTACTTGAACTCCGCCCGTGAGATAACCAACGTTCCAGTGTGTGGTAATCAACCAGATGTGTGGTACCCAACCTCCCACTGTGTGGTAGCCAACTTCGGCTCATCTGGGGGGTTGTGGCAGCCACCACACAGCAGCAGCGCCCGTGGCTGGCTGGTCTACTTGAGTACCCACAATTCAGACTCAGCGTTACCGGTTAACCAACAGGTTTGGCTGGATATAAACAACCCCAAAATTAGTTACTATATTCCACCTGAACATGGCAACGAGTGTTGGCAACGACCTGAACAACCGAACTATTCATTACTGCCACTGGCACGGCGGATACGGCCGTAACTGATGAATAAAACATCGTTGTTCTAGAAGCGATGCATGACAGGGGGTCGTGAATTGTTCCCGCGTTAGGAGAACAGTGATCTTATTCACCTCTCCCGCCGCCATGACAGAACTGAAGACGCTAAACATAGACCAATAAAGACAATAGTTATGTTAATTGGAGAATATATAAATTACGGTAACGGCCGGAGCCAGCCATCCGGGCCTCCTGCTGCTGCAGCCTCCAGCATGGAATTACTAATATTCCAGAAACCCATCTGAATCTGTTCTCAATTTCGGTTTCTAGTTTCATCCATTAGGAATTTCTGTATTTGTGATTTACTCTGGCGTTTTCATACTGTGAGGAAGGATGACGTCATCACTTGCATGTTCCAGGCTAGAGCGTTCTCCTGGAAGGCTCTGGCCAAAAGGTTCATCTGGAAGGTTCAATTGGAAGGTTCTAGGCAGAAGGTTTAACTGGGAGGTTCTCGCCTGAAGGTTCACCTGGAAGGTTCTAGGCAGAAGGTTTACCTGGGAGGTCCTCGCCTGAAGGTTCACCGGGAAGGTTTTAGCCAGAAGGTTCACTTGGAAGATTCTGGCCAGAAGGTTCACCTGGAAGGTTCTAGCCAGAAGGTTCACCTAGAAGGTTCTGGCCAGAAGGTTCACCTGGAAGGCTCTGGCCAGAAGGTTCAACTGGAAGGCTCTGGCCAGAAGATTCACCTGGAAGGTTCACCTGGAAGGTTCTGGCCAGAAAGTTCGCCTGGGAGGTTCTGGCCAGAGGGTTCACCTGGAGAACCCTGCCACCTACGGCACACGTGAAAATAAACTCATTCGTTCAGAATTCCATTGGTGGTTGCCCTTGCGAAATGATGACGTCACAGGCCGGTGCCGGATCCGGAAATGATGTCAAGAACGTTACGTGTTGTCCGTCTGGTGTGTTGGGGGAGGAGTACGGTAACACTGGTAATGACGACAACACCAACAGTGGTTTAGCGGGTAGCGTCCAGAGGTGGGAGGCTGGGGTGGGGGAGCCAGCATCTTGGTCTTCCATGCAGGTCCCCCGGGCCGTCCCCAGCCGCCCCCTGCACCACGGGGGGGATATTTGTGCCACCGTCAGACTCGTCCCGCGAGCGCCACTCCACCGTCCCTCACCTCACCCGTCTGCGCCACAAGAGGAGATAAGAATCACATAGATTTTTTCTGTCTTCCTTCGGTATCTTCCGGGTACCCGTCTATATCCCTGGCTGTTGCCGTCCCATCATGGCCCCGTCAACCCGTCTGTCCCATCATGGCCCCGTCAACCTGTCTGTCCCATCATGGCCCCGTCACCCTGTCTCCTCACTATTCCTGTCTCTCTTCATGTCCATGTGTACGTGTGCCTGTGTGTGTTCTTGTGTACGAGTATCTGTATTTACGTCATATTATTACTTTTCTGACCGCACGGTGATCGCTCCCTCAGTAGCAGGTGATCATTGCCCCCAGCATCAGGTGCTCAGTGGCCCCAGTACCAGGTGGGCGCTTCCCCAGGTGCAGGTCTGGGCCTCACAGCCCAAGCATCCAGGCTACAGTGCGTGTCAGAACACCAGCCAGTACAGCCACACCTCAGCCCTGGTGACTCCTGACACAGCTGCGCTCACTGTAACGCTGTGGACGTCCGTGTCCGTGTGTCCTTGTGTACGGACGTCCGTATTTCCTTGCGCACGAAGGCAGCCTCGTCAAGCGAGGAGGGTGTACGTGATTGGGAGACGGTAGGCGGACCGGTAGCGGCAGCCTCACCCTCCCTCCCTCCCTCCCTCCTCTCCCTCCCTCCCTCCAGCCATCGATCCCAGGCCCTGGTGTGCCCCCCCACCCTCTGCAACCCCATCTCCCCCCTCCCCTCCTTTTCCGACCTACCCTGGCCTGCCCCTCACTCACCCGGCCTGCCGAAGCCTTCCCTATCCTCCCCTGGCCTTCCTTAGCCTCCTGTAGCCTAATAGCCCTTACCAGGCCCCTCCATCCTTCCAGGGCTATCCTAGCCCACCGTAGCCTCTCCTAGCCCGTCCCAGCCTTGCCTTCTTTTACCTTTCCTTACTCTCTCTTACCTCATTAATTCTCCCCTGCTTACCCCATGCTACCCTTCGCCTACCCTTGCCCCACCCTCCCCTACCCTCCCCATCCTCCCCTACGCTACACGTACCCTGCCAATAATTGTAGGGGATTTTAACAGCCCGTCATTACCCTGGATATCTTACAGCAGACACGAGGGGAACAGACTAATTGGTCCAACGAAACGCCCCTTCCCCAACCCAGCGATCAGAGACCCGGCCAGAGAGGACGTTGCAGATTGATTGATGCCCACAAACACAAATCTGATTGGTTTTTGTGAGGTCGGTGAATACTGGGTAACAGTGACCACAATACCGTCTGATTCACTGTAAACCTTCATTCGATCCCAAATATAACGACATCATGACAGCAAAATTCAGAACACAGAGGGAAAGTCTGAGGCGAGACATTAGTAATGTAAACTGATATCAAACTCTTTGATGTGGACAGAGACGAGAAGATAAAGACCATCTTGAAGCATGAAATACTTTCCCTTGAGGGAGACAACGTCAGTATTGCTTTGAACCTGAACATGCGGTGATGAGGGGGATGCGGCAGGAGGAATGGCTGAAGAAATCAATGATTTTCTTAAGTGTCCAGGAGATGCATACGAGAGATCTCAGGCGCATAGCGCTCCGCAGCACCTATGGAAGATTACTAAGAAATTTCAGACACAAACTGGAAACAGTACAACAAGATTTTGATAAGAGGATTTATCACAACAGGAAGAATAATCTTAAGAATTCATTAAATATATTTGTAAGAAAGAAGGAAAAATGAAAATTGAGTTACTTTTGTCCATCATTTAATTTGAATGGCATCTTTACTAATGGCAAGGCAGAAACGGATTCTTCACTAAACGAGACTCAGTTTAATATCAACTCTCGAAATTTTTCCTAGAAATACCAGGATCGCAAAACGTATTTGCAGGGCAAAAGACCAGACACCAGACAAATGATACTCAATACCTTACTTTTTAAATGCCTCAATACTCAGATGCCTTGAAACTTTGATGACATAAGTCAACTACGCAGTCCAGACGACGTGTCTCGTACAATATTCAAAAACCAGTAGGACAGCAAGTATCATAACCTGCCTGTCACCAATATTCTCAACAAATCACAACAGGAAGGGAAAGTGTGCAATGTCTTGAATCTTGATAATGTAACCAGAGCGTATGTAATGTAATGTAATACATCCCCCAGCTGCACACACACACCGGTGACCTGTGCAATCTGAAAATCTGCCGATGACAGGAGGTCAGATGTTGCCTCGTCAAAGGAAAACTGTCTCAAGATTTAAAGAGATAAAGACCATTTCATGGAGTGGTCACAGACATGGCTTCAGTGCAGACAAATGCAGAGTAATGGATTCTGGGAAGAAAATTATTAATCATTAATATAAAATGCTCAGTAAACCATTACCAAAAGAAAAGAGGAAAAATATCTCGATCTGATTATGAATATTAATTAGAATACGGAAAAGAACGCCTAACGGCACACGATGAATGATATCTATCTGGATGCAATCCATGTAAGAGAATCCAACATTCTATAGCAAGAACTATAAGGTCTATAACGAAGGATCCAATGCTCCTTCCTTATAACGTCCTGTTCAAACCTCATTTAGAAGCTTTTTATATTCTGGTCACCAAACTTGGTCAAAGATGAGGAAAACTGGAAAGAATTCAGACAAGAACAACAAAAGTAATTTTGTCCCTCAGATGTAACTCTTATGAAGAAAATTTTACAACTACCTTCTCTAGAGAGGAGAGACTCACATCCACTACATTTCAAATTATTTCATAATTTCGACAGGTAAGAAGTTAAAAAATTTCACATAAGATAAAAATTCAACAATTTAAACAAAATCAACCTTTTTCTTCGCCTCTGAGCCTCTCTCTGGGAAATCTACTCTTGTTAGAGTAGCCAACTTTCCTATTTACTCTTGCCTTTGCAATTCCTACGGCAATGTAGCATCTGCACACCGCATTGTGTTCCTTCGCTGCTTTCATCAAGCTCTTGTACCGGATGATGAGGTGGCCCACTATCCTTCTCCACCACATATAAGGTCAGGACCTAAGGACACCACTGTTACCGTCATGCAGCATACTATCTCGTCATGCACCACCAGGTCTCCCGTTATCTGTCCTCCCCAAGCCCTTCCCTGTCCCCTCCCCAGCCAGAGGGCCGGCTGGCTGGCCACACAGATGAAGCCCCAGTAAGGGCAATTAATTTCCGAGAATATAATGACAGTCCCAGGATTATCCCGAACCATCCTGCATATTGCTCTCCTATTATTATCATCATTACTATTATCATTATTATCATTATCACTATTATTATTATTATCACTATTATTATTATTATTATTATTATTATTATTATTATTATTATTAATAATAATACTATTATTATTGTTATAATTATTATTATTATTATTATTTTTATTATTGTCAATATTATAATTATTATCATTATTATTATTATTATTATTATTATTATTATTATTATTATTATTATTATTACTATTATTATTATTATTATT
>JAYMFT010136627.1:0-12918 GCA_038088735.1 Panulirus argus
ACTGAGATATCCTGTCCAAGTCTGAGTTTATTGTGGAAGCTGTGTCAAGGCGAGATGCAGATCGAGTGAGAGAAGAAAGAGCAGAACTGAGGGATGTGTATGATTGTAGTGTTGAGTCGTCAGCGTATGACTGCATTTGATTATTTGTGGAAGAGAGAAAATCGTTAAAAAAAAAAAAGTAAAAAGGTTTAGGGGACAAGACAGAAACTTGAGGGGACACCGCTGCTAATAGAGAGAGAGAGAGAGAGAGGGGGGGGGGGGCTGATCCATCAGCAACCACAGAGATAAATCAGCCAGAGAGGAAGCTAGATAACAGGGAGCAAAGTGAGGGAGGGAAACCAAAAGAGAGGAGCTTACAGATGAGACCTCGATGCCACACCCTGCGAAAAAATTTGGATATGTCTAGGGCAACTACACATGACTCCCCTAAATCTTTCAGGGATGATGACCAGACATTAGCAAGATAGGAAAGAATATCCCCAGTGAATCTGGCCCTACGAAAGCCATGCTGCTGATAAAAGACTGTGAGTTTCGAGGTGTTTAAGGATATGGTAATCGAGGAGAGATTCAAAGGCTTTGATAATGGTGGATGTCAAACTAATGCGGCGATAGTTAGTGGGATCAGAATGCTCATGTTTCTAAGGAGAAGGAAAAGTTTTGGTTCTTAAACAGAAGTGGAATAGACGAGCAAGCACTGGTGCAAGTTCAGAGGCACACTCTTTCAGTACACAGGGATGGATGCCATTTGGGCATAAGCTTTGCTTGTGTCCAGAGAAAGAAGCGCTTTTTGGACAGTCCGAAGTGAGATTACGGGGAGGAACATAGGATTAGTAAGAGGAGCATTAAGAGTGCAGGAATGTTAGAATCATCCAAGGTGGAGTTGGAGGAGAAACGGGAACCAGAGGGAGTTGCTTTGTCAATGGGAGAGACAGCTATAGTACCGTCAGGACGGAAAAGTGAAGGAAAGGTAGTACGACAGAAGTTGTTAGAGATGTCCTTACCTAAAGACCAGAAAGACCTATCAGTGGATGACAGGGCGAAATTATCGCACTTCCTCTAAATAAAGGAACGCTTTGCCTCACTGATAATGTGCTTGCAATGATTACGGGCAGTGACAAAAGCTGAATGATAGCCAGAGGAAGGAGGGTTTTTTCAAGCCCGATATGCGTGATCCCTTGCCTAAATGGCCTCAGCACAGGAACTGTTAAACCGTGGATTGGATGAAGAGGTCGTCGTGGAGGAGGAGGAGATAAATGCTTCCATTCCTGTAAGGATGACCTCTGCTATACTTTTGATGGAGACAGAATCATCACCACATCAGACACAGTAATTTACCCAAGGAAAGTCAGAAATGAAATTACCTAAGTTATTCCTGTCAGTTTTGTTGAGATGCCAGTATTTACTCTTAGAAGGAGCTGCTGGAGGGGGAGATGCCGTTAAAATAGATACATTTACGAGAATGTGATCAGATGAACTAAGTGGGGGCGACGCTGTGTACTTACAGAGGTCTGGACTATAGGTGAAAACAGGTCCAGAATATTAGGAGAGTGGTCACACCGGTCAGGAATATGGGTAGGGTGGGATATAATTTGCTCTAAGTCATTGAATATGGTCTTTAGGGCGTCATTCCCTCCACCATCTATATGGGAGGAATTCAACCATTTCCTATGGTGAACGTTGAAATCCCCGAGTATAGAGGATCTCAGCTTGCGGTTCAGAGGATGCCACAGTCTCATGGCAGGAGTTTAGATAGTCGAAAAAATGTATTCAATTTGAACAATTAGGAGAGAAATAGGCGAACCGGAGCAAAAGTGTGGTAGCTGAAAAACAGACCGTGAGCCACATAACATCAAAGTTTGGGGATTCAAGGTCCTTAAGGTGTGCAACAGGTGTGTTTACGTTGGAATAGGTACAAACACCACCTTTGAACCTAAATCGTGAGTGTAGATTGTAGTTAGATATGAAAAAGTGACTAGTGGGAACATCATTAGATGATGTTCAACAGAAGATAGGTTACTAAAGAGACCAATAATACTGGTATAGTAAATACAGAAAGAGTAAAGTCTCACATTGAGGGAAATGTCATGGGAGTGGACGGTACTACTATTGCTAGAGCCCTTCCTCTCATTGGCAGTAGAGTCAGGCAGAAACCCGGAGATCCTTAGCACCCCATGATGCCGGGGACTAGGGGCCATAGATTTGTCGGACTCTATCACGGTAATATCTAAAAATGTTCGAGTGGACAGGAGTTGGCAAGAGTACTTAAGCGAAATATACAAGGTTTGAATCGGTGTATGGTGCTTGTAAGGAGAGGATAACAGGTCTAGCTCGGTAGTCCCGTTTGATGAGACAGGAAGTAGGACCAGCAATCCTGACATGGAGAGCGTAGGATGGTTCCGGGCATCTCTTTAAAGCCAGTCCGTCAGGACGGTAGTACCACCCTGGGCGGCTGCTGTCTACAGCCTACTACTTAATGGGTTGCTCCAAGGGTAGGGGACGGTACATTCCTTGAGTTAGATGGGGTTTTGGGAGAGGCCAATACACTACTTCCTGACTGTGACTGCTTCTCTGTCTAATCGCCCTCAGTGGCCAGGGGCCAGGTTAGAAGCTAACACCATAGAGCGATGACAATTAAAACTATTTTTTGCACATTTACCTGAACCAGGGCATGTGCAGCGGCTGGGGTGAGCCATGGAAAGGTCTCTGGGGCTTGGTTGTGGATAGGATACCACTTTTGAACAGGGTTTCGGCGCATAACAGCCAGAGAATAGATGTGACCGAAAGCGGCCTTTCCCCGTTTGCTCCTGACGCTGCCTTGCTAAAGCGGGAAACGGCGATTAAGTATGGTAAAACGAAATTAGTTTTGTAACGAAATCAAAGGACAGGGGTGACTCCTTTCAACGAACCTTTATGAAGGTGATGAGAGCTTATTCAATTTATCTGAATTGATATATGTATACTAAAAAATTTCCTATACAATGCAATACGCAAATTGTATATAAGGTTAAGGCAGAGGCGTCCAAGTTTCTTCAAATGTGGGCCACACGATCAAAGATCCATGTGATGGGGGAGGGTGGGCCCAAGTTTGATGATGTAATTAGAGTGGAATTAAACTTGAGCGGTTCAAAATAATGTAATCGAATACATTCAGTTTCAGTTACACTAACTAACTGATCACAGAGAACTATAAGTATGTGGAGGCCGATGTTTCATGGAGTAATTATAGTGGACTTAAACATGAACTGCTTAGAATCGTGTATTCAGTTACATTCATAATCAATAACAATCATTAATTGATCACAGAGATCTATATGTGAGGAGGGCACCATGTTTCAAGATGTGATTAAAGTGGAATTAAACTTGAACAGCTTAATATCATGTAACCAGTTACATTCAATTACATTTGCTAAACTATCCAAGCCTAGCCTGACACCTTGCAGTAAACGTGGGCAGGAGATTAGGTTTTATTGGACCACTGGTTTACGTGTACTAGCTAATAACATATCATTTTTTTTTCTTTTCTTTTGGTAAAAAAATCTCAGGTGAGCAGCGTCCTCGAGTCAAGTGGGCCTCTTGCGGAACGCTGGTGGGTTAAGAGCGAAAAGACGGTGGTACCAGTGTCGGACACTAAAGCCGTGTTGGCCGCGGTAGCGCTCGGTGTTTCCAAGCAAACTATACCTTGTGGTGCCGACAGTGTAGCTCACTAGTGGGCCAATCTCTTCATGTACCGTCGGTACCTCTTCATATCTACACCAT
The DNA here is from genome assembly GCA_038088735.1 of Panulirus argus. Classification (NCBI taxonomy): domain Eukaryota; kingdom Metazoa; phylum Arthropoda; class Malacostraca; order Decapoda; family Palinuridae; genus Panulirus; species Panulirus argus. The sequence continues at coordinate 3,757 of JAYMFT010136627.1, forward strand.
ATGTTGGTGGCGCGCCCGTTGTGTGCGAACAGTTCTCAGCACTTGGACCGTATGTCTGGTCAACCCACGCCCTACACATACCGGTCACACCCTCGCCACGCTTGCCAATCTCAAGTTTTTTCTTACGGTTTGCCCTCACCTTTTCACGCCCTTTGTATTAGGACATCCATTTTCGTCCTATCCTGTTAGATTTCATGAAGGCTTATTTCATCAGTTCATGATTTTTTCCTTCTATTCTTTTTCCTGCCGACTGTTGTTGACCTAGTTTAGGGTGGTGGAGAGCCGTCTATCTATACTATCTTTATCTCATCCACTTAGAAGAGTAATAGATATATTTCAAGTTCAGAACAGATATCCACAACGTGGGCCAACGAGCACTCTATTGCCTGCCTCCTCCGCTTACTCTTCTCAATCTATGACCTGTTGTTTAGAGGTTCGTGTGTTCTGTTCTCCTGCTGGGTTCGTTCTAGGGTGGTTCTGTGGATATCTCAGTGTCTCCGGCCCGTTCCTTTTGTACCTGCACCTGTTTCTCCATCCTTCTGTCCCCAAAGCAACATTCTACAACCCACCTTGCCTCAGTTTCGCCAGCGCCCCTGCTCTTGCGGGCGTCCCGCTCTTGATGGGTGATGAGGTCATCTTTATGATGATGTCGTGGCTGGTGACGTCATCGTTGATGAGGTATATTTTTCGTCATCCGCTCAATGTCTCCGCCGAGTGGTCTACCTGGTCTTCCTCACCCACAGGCTGATGCTTGGTGATGGAGGCTGAGGTGCCCGCTCACTTCTCCAGTCAGCGAGCTGAAATTTTGCTTCCTGACCCCCCCCCCCCCCCGCTCCAGGCCGGGTCATACACATTACCTAGAGAAATTTACCATACCATGATACTATTACTATTCGCCTTGAGAAGACAGACTCTTAGAACATCTCTCATTACTGGAGACGAAGTTGCATGATGAACATACCTTCCAGCCCGCTAGAATGACTTGCCGACTCCCACAAGTTCAGGAAAGGGAGATTGCGACCCGAAATATGTTTAGTTTACCGGGAGACGAAATACAGTATGATCAAGTCCCCATTCTGGTTGGGGATTCCTCGGTCAGGGGTCCGGACCAGGAGTTCTGTGTTAAAGAGAAAGAGAGGAAATTTGTGCTTTTCTGGAGCTGATTTGGAAGACATTCTGTGAAAGTTTGATGACATTGTTTCAAACGCTCCCGATAACTCGACGTTTGTTCTCCAGGTCGGGACACTAAAAAATCTAAAGAAATGTTAGCGAAGTAACTGAGTCTCATCTGTAAGTTCAAAGAGATTCGTAAGGATTTACTTATTTCGGGATTTTTGTCCAGATATGACATCAATCACTGTACCATCAATGGAATGCCGGGGATAAACAGTAGAACTGAGGCTCTCTGTAGGGAGGAGGAAACTATGTTTTCTATAGATTTATGGGATCATTTTAGCCGAGATAGAAGCCTCTTTGCCAAGGACAGACTCCACTTGAATGGAAGAGGGAAAGCTTACACTGGCTTTATTTTCTATAGACGTAAACTAGTTAGGTACCCAAAGCACAGGAAAACCAAAGGTGGGATTCAGAATAAGAGGGAAACATAGAAGGTAGGGAACACTGCCGAATACAACACCAAGAGGTCAAGTCACAGGTAGTAGAGGTCATATCACAGGCAGCGGCGGGGAACTGGCCGATGGGGTAACATGACGGAATGTGGCGCCGCTGTTTGGGAACGAGGTAGGTCGGGGAAAAAGGCAGAATACAGCAGCTTGAGATCAATTCCCAGGCGGAAGCAGGGAACAAAGCAGGTAGCGACCAGGATGGGACAGTTCAAGTCGCATGTATTGTTCACGTAGGCGGGCTCCACACTGCTTCTGCTGCATACAGACATACCATCGAAAAAAAGTCTGTCGTGTATTGAAAATATTCTACTTGACGCACAGAGTATACGAAACAGATTTTTCGAGTTAGAGATAACTGTATTGGAACAAAATTATAATATAACTGTTATTTTGTACTCTTGGCTAGATATTAGAAATAATGATTTTCTTCACGAATACGCTATATATGGGTACACCATATTAAACATTGATAGGGGAAGTAAGGAAGGCGTTAGTGTCTAGATCTTCCCTATAGCTTAGCTGTATCCTGTGCTGACAAAAAAAAAAAAAATTTGCTGTTGATAAAATCGACTTCATTTTTGTAGAAATCAAAAATAAGTTCTGAAAGAAAATTTAGCTGTAGGATTTGTTTATAGGTCCCCAGCATCCACAAAGGAGGTAGACGAAAACCTATATGATCAGATTGCAGAAATTAACAATGAAAACGATTAGATCACAGTATATTTTAACATACCATTGTCTAAGTGGGAAGAATATCCTTTTCATTGGCTCGGGGCGTGGACTTTACCTAAATCTGCTTGATAATTTCCTAATACAATAAATTGATAAACATACACGCGACAAGAATATATCAAATTTGGTTCTAGCTACAAATGAAGATCTTGTTAACATTCTGAAACAGTAGAAAAGTTTAGTATAAGTGATCACCGGCAAATTACTTATAAATTAGCTTTCAACATTGCCTGTAATGTTGGTCAACATGAGAGTCGTGAAAAGTGATTAAACTTTGGACTTGCAAGTTTTAAAGATCTCCGCATTGCTCTTGACAGGCAGTCTTGGAATGATATCATAAATGAAGCGATACAGACGTAACTTGAGAGACCTTCAATGAAATGTTCCAAACAGTAGGGGGAACATTTGTGCCGACGCGTAGTAGACGGTCTTGTTCCTATGCAAAGCCAAAATGGTGAAACAGCATCATAAAGACGTGTCTGATGTATTCGTCTGAATTCCTTTGTATATTAACAATGGACTGTAATTCAAAATATCAGAATTCATTGGCGATACAAAGATGGGAAATAGACCCACAAATGAAATTGAATGTCTGTAGCTTCAAAATGACATAGACAAACTGATGGACTGGGTGCAAAGGTGACAAATGAACTTTAGTATCGATAAGTGCAAAGTTTTACACGTCGATTGTAAAACTGAAATGGCAAGCTACAGTATGAGCTCTGTTTAACAGCAAAAGGTAAATGAGGATAAAGACTTAGGCGCAGTGATATCTGGTGACCTATACCTAAGTAAGCAGTGAACAAAAGCAGTGAAAAGAGTACGCAAAATGTCTGGATTCAAAGTAGGGCCTTTAAATCTAAGTCCAGGGAAACCATCCTTACCCTTTATTATCCACTTGTTAGTCTACATCTTTAATAATGCGTTCAGTTTTAGTCACCCAGCCTTAAAGAAGACATAGACAGAAAGGAGAGAATACGGCGTCGAGCCACCAAGATGATCCCCGGGCTAGAAAGCAAATCCAATGATAGCCGATTAAACGACCTGAATCTATCTAGCTTAGAAAAGAGTTTAATGGGTGATATAATACCAGCATTCGATATTATCAAAGGTTTTGATAATCTTAATCAGTCGAGCTACTTAAGACTTGATTCTTGTGATTTCACTCGTAGTAATGGATCCAAATCATGGGTATACATCTTACCTCGGATGAAGTAATGTGCGTTTTTTTCAACATTTGGAACGATTTGCCGATATGAGTGGTTGAGAGCAATACTATATATACCTTTGAGAATAGAATTGATAGATATTTCGCTTCAAGTCCACGACTTACATCATTTTGCACCTCCATAGCCACATTGACAATTTGCAGTTATTCTATTTGAACCATCTGTACACCTTTTAACGTTGCTCTTTGAATTCCTTTGTATTCTTAATGATCAGCCTTTATCATTCTAAGCTACATGTAATGTATATCTTCTTGTAAGTAATTATGATGACGTTCATAATGAACCATTATTCTCCTCTATTCATTCAAACACACATACGTTATGCAAAGGCAACAGAACCTTTCGTCTTTGCTATCGGGTTCTTGCTGGTTAATTGTCTTAAAGATGATAGTAGCTGATAGGCATTACTGGGGAAACCAAAACACATCGTTCATACCACAACTGTGACTGAAGGTAATTCATTATCATGAGGGACGATTCTGTCAGATATGTGCAATACCGTCCGAGAACCACAGAATTACATAATAGACTGCAATACAATATTGTTAACCAGTTGGGCATTATTACTAATCACATACAATCATTGTTCACCTTTTGTTTCACGGTTGACAAAGAAATGTAGAATAAATATTACTAAGAAATCAAATTCTAGTCGTGGTATATTAGTAGTTGAATCTAGTTGCCTTTATGTATGTACCCCAACTCAAACACACCTCTACCAATCCCTGCCACTCTGCTCCACGAAACGTCTCATCATCCTTAACGAACACGGCCAAACAGTTACATGATTATATATTGCTGTTTCAGGTTGCTACTGTCAAGGACACTAGTGTTCTAAAGAAGAGATCCATTATTGATTATCATGCATGTGTCGGGGTTGGACGTGACCTAATACCACAACATGGAGTCTACCCTATAGGACTCAGTTTATAGTATGTACTAAGGAATTATCTCATATGACATGAACTTGGTTGTCTCACTACTTAGTTCCAGCAGATGTAGTGACTGACATAGAAGTCAGACTGGTCTATGAATCTACACCTGTCTTTTCTCTCTCACCACTAACCACACCCTTTCTCACCAGCCCACCTCCCACATTCTGCATGCCGTACACTTCTCTCGCACATGTAAGCACTGCTTCTCTAAACACCTCCCATTCCTCACCCACTCCCCTAACTTCATTTATTCTTACCTTTTTGCCATTTTACGTTCAGGCTTTCTTGGTATCTCTTCTCATAAATCTCTTTTCCAAGTTCACTCATTTTCACAAGCCTTTTTCAACAACATCTTTTTCTCTTTTCCCACCAACCACCCTTATCAACACGTTAAAATCCTAGAGTCTGCCTTCTGCTCGTTTATCAATTAGTACATAGTCCAATGATGCCCCATGTATATCCTTCTTACTTATCCACGTATAATCATGTAAGTCCCTCTTTTCAAACCAGGTATTCATAAACTGACCTTTTTCAACAACTCCACAAGCTGTTCACTATTCTAAACTGCAGCATCTCGTACCCCACGCCCTATTTATACCCTCATTAACCACTCTTAAATTCAAATCAATCATCACAAACAATCGATCCCTTGCATGAAATCTCTGACATGCTCACTCAACTGCTTCAAAACACTCGTTTTTCTTCCTTAGTTCTGCTTTCCTGGCGCGTAAGCAATAGTAATGATCCACCTGTCGTATTCCATTTTCCTTTCATCCACATCACTCTGGGATTCACTTTCTTCCATTCTTTCACACATTTCCACAACTCCTCTCTCATCACCAGTGCTACCCCTTTTTAACTCTCGCCCTAACACTAACCCCTGACTTTAACCATAATATACTCATAAGCCATTCTTCTGTTTTTCCTTTTAGCTTTATTTCACTCAGAGTTAGAACATCCACTTTTCCCATCCTCAAACACTCTACCTTTCTCTCCAGTCTTTTCGTCTCGGTTACATCCACCAACATTCAAACACTTTAGCGTAAACCTTCAAGGAGAATGAGTACTCCTCGCTTGGAATCCTTATCTAGTCCCTCTTTTAGAAATAAAGAATGTTACGAACAAGACAGACGGGAACAATGACATTAAGAATGGGGCACTGCCTCTATTTGCAAGGTTCAAATGAAAATACCTGCTTATTGTCATAACGAGTTGTGAATGAATCTCCTTTATTGCAGAGAAATGTTCTTGAATATTTCATTGCATACAATGCAGAGGGCAGAGAAGAGTGGGAACACCCTCTTTGCAATAAAGGAATGGAAGAAATCACATCTAAATCTGATGAATGACTATTTAAGAAATCACATCTAAATCTGATGAATGAATATTTAAGAAATCACATCTAAATCTGATGAATGACTATTTAAGAAATCACATCTAAATCTGATAAATGAATATTTAAGAAATCACATCTAAATCTGATAAATGAATGTTTATGATCAAATTTTATACCAAAGTTTTTAATGTAGGCAAAATTATAAGTTCATATAACCAAAACATACCAAATTAAATGCAACCACCCTAATCAGAGGTAGAATGAAGGAGCGACACATATCATTAAGGAGTTACATATGAAGTGAACAGTATTAATACATCTTTCACAAAAAACACGGGAATATGAACGCGAATATTGCCTGTGGATCTTCGGTTTGAAAATGGGAAAATACGATAAAGCGTTTATAAGTTCTACGGTTCAGAAAGGGGAATCACCCGTTAAGTGTAGAGGAGAAAGAAAAGTATTCTGTTGTAGCAACTTTATCAATCTCTTGCTGTTATGAATTCCAGTTTTCCATACCGGTCATTCAAGACATTTTCACGCGTAACTAAACTGACAAAATGTTCATCTCTAGGATAAAGACGAGAACAGAGCAAAACCAGCCGAAGCCAGTGATTATGAAGAGGCCCTGCATGTGGTCTAGGCTGAGAGGAATGACGCCTTCTGCTCCAGGCACGCCCTGTTGGTCTATGTCACTGTCGTCCACACCACTGTCATCTTCCTGAAAAGAAAAGACGCAAAGATATTGTATCTTCTCTCATTTCTTGACGCATTTTGGTACTCTGAGAAACAAATCAAGTTTTCCACATATCACAGGTAATCTCAGACAATATCGTATATTAGCTGAAGGAAATTACGTAAATTACAATCATATTTTTGGTTATTTTGGAGTCAGTCATGAGAAACTGCTGAATTGAATACTGAACCAGAAATCTAAGTGTAAATACAAAATACCAGGAATGAAAAGGGGAAAGATTTGTTACGTGGAGCCTCTCAGATAACTCATTTATTTGAAGATGAAAGTTTTATTGCTATTAACATGGCTAGGTTCAAAATATTTTTCTATTCAGGCCATTCAATATTACTGTACAGTCTTTTGCATTGTCAGTAAGAGACATTTTGTGTTCTACCGCGAGCCCTCGACAGATCATAAATTTCACCATTTTCCAACTTTCCTTGTGGGTAACATGACGTGTGAGCTGCAGTCCTTCTTATAAAATTTTCAAGCTAAAATCAGAACCATATAAAGCCATCTTTTCGTGAATTATAAGCAATGACTTATGGATAGGTTCATGACATATTACTCGTAAAACATGATCAAATGAAATATCACGTGGTAACATTATCTCATACGTCTATATGCCAGTATAAGACGTCGGAAGACGAAGACGTAGCAGAGGTACAAAACAATACGTTCAACATAATCAGCAGTGATTTTTGCAGCACAAACTACCTAGTCAGCAGTTTCGCTGATCCCCGTCGCCAAAACTGCGCACTGTAAGACTATATGACAAGTCGAGGGCAAAGATGTGATTGGTTTAGGTATAACTGGTGAAGCACCCGATTGGTTGAAGGGTGAAAGAGAATGTTCGTAACTATGTTCTGCTTGTGTTTTGTATCTGTGTTACAATATAACTATTAGTGTTGTACTTTTATGTGAAAGTGATTAGTGTTTAGGAAGGTTATGACAAATCTTTTACTTGGTGCATATGACAGATTGTGTATTAGTGTAGATTATAAAAAAATTCCCCTTTTTATTAGGTAAAAATATTTTTGGTTTAGGATTTTCTTCTCTGATCTACATAATCATTAATGGAAAGGAAGTCTCTTGTGTGTAACGTAAATTCGCAGAGTAGGAGTATCTTTTATACAAGAAAATACCTTTGGGATGATATTTGTTTCAGCCACAGATATGTGAGGAGGCTGGTGATCTCTCGTGAGCAGATTGTGTATGAAGTCGCGATGCTGTCCAACTGACAGAGGTCTGAGGTGACCTACTGTTCACTTAAGGATTTCTCTCAGGAGACAGAGTGTGGTCTCCATTGATCATCGACACAAAGAGCGTGAGAAGACGAGATGGTGTCTCCAAAGAACGGTTAAGAGCTTCGTATGGAGTGAAGAAAAGACTTTACTGTTTCTAAAGTCCGCATGGCGCCGTATCTCGTAGTCATACCGCCTGGCTAGAGCATCCCTTAGAGAGACGTTTAAGACACGAGTCAAGTTGAACTACCGACTAGCCAAGGCTGCTGTGAGTTCTCGAGCATACTGTTTATTTTGTGCATATTTGGATATATTAAGATTTGAAACGAGCTAAGTGTTTTGCCCGAAACGCATGTGTAAAATCACTGGAGATCCTGCCAAAATGCAAAGCACCCAGTCTGTTCAGATGTACGCTGTCCTTAGTGAACATGTCAGGCCGCATGAATAAATGCTTTCAAAATTTCGAATCAAATTCATATCCCTTTTGCAACTAAAGATTCACTGATCTACTATCAAGACTGAATGCTAACTGATGAAGGAGTTCCTGGTGCTGATCTTGGATAGTACTCTTTAGGTGAAGGATGGAGAGAGTTGACTGGACCAATATGTTTAGTGCCTCTTGATTGGATGTGTGAGAGGGTCCTAGGATGACCGTCCTTACCCCTTGTAGATTATGTTTGTCTCTAAAACGATGAACAAGCCAACGACATCTCTCAGGAAAGTCCTGTGATCTTTCCTTAAGTACGATGTCTGTATACACATTACTAATAAGTATTAGCACCGGCACGGACCACCTCTATAGCGTCCGCTACATGCTCCAATTTGCCACCTAGAAAGCAAAATCTTTAACGGCGTGAGGAGTTCCTGAAGCAGAACTTCAACCAGCTGATCTTGGATTATAATAGAGTCATGAATCGGCCTAACCTCGTGTTTGTGGTCTTCAATATAATCCAAAGGCTTAAAGCGATTTTTTTCTTTTGTCGTTATCGGCAGCAAGCATTTAAAGGGCTTAGCACTTTCTTGCAATATTTGGAAAGGTCATGATACTTGTGTGAGAAGATAAAGGCTAGTTTCGGGTGTACTCACACCACCAACGTTACTCCCCGACAAAGAAGTTGGTTTCAACGATCTACTTAAAGACATCTATCCTGTTTATTCGAACACTGACTTTGTTAACAGCTAAACTCAGCTTTTCCTACAGGATACGTTTCTCTCGACACAACATACAAATTAAAGGCACAGGAAGGCAAATCAAAAACTGGGCGCCAAACTCCCTGGTGCACAGAAAACCCTTTAGACCTGCTAACATTCTGAAAGATATATAT